>BRZM01001258.1:0-15265 GCA_033238685.1 Lates japonicus | reverse complement strand
GGCCAAGCCAAGGTGAACCACTAGGTCAGTCATCACTTAAGCTTTTCTCTGGGCTGTGACCAGTGAACACTGTGAATATTGTTCGTTACATTTCATGTAAATTAAATATTTTGTACTGTTATTACTTACTCTGCAAATAAAATGTATGTACTGAAACTGGATGTAAAGTGAGTTTGCCTGTTGCATATTTGAAATATCCTGAAACAAAAACTTAAAACAATGTTATTTCACTGCATCTACTAAAACCACTTCTGTTGGTGGTAACTTGTGCACATAATATTAACATTTCAATATCTAAGTCCTCTATAAATACTGTACCTGGAAATGTACTTAAAATTAAACATAAACAAATACACAACATAGAAATACACTAAAGACATTAGGCACTCTCCATAATTTCTTTTCATGAAAACTGGTCGTATTTATCAGGTTTAATAATTTGCTGCTAAACTGGGCAAAGATGTGATATATTAAGTGTGTGGCGTTACATGGTACTACTCAGCAGCACTGCTTAAAGGATACAGTCACAGTTTTCACGTCTGTCTAAAAACAACATCAGGTGCCCATATGAACACTAGAACAGGTTTTTGCTTTGCTGGCGGTGGGCAACCTGTTCCTTACTAGCCATTAAACACTTTCTAATGCACTTCCAATGTGGTGATGGGGAACAAAACACATAGTCCTCGTCAGTGCAAAACATTTTACAAAGTTATTTCAAATAAATAATAAAAAATTGATTCTGATTGTTTTCAGCTGACTGTTGTTTCAAAGACAGCCTTGGTGAGACCTATCTTTGAATTGTGAATGCTTTGTTATGTAATTATGAAGTTTTCTTGGCGGCTTGTGCAATGTGCATTACTTTGCAGAGCTGGTACTTGTTTGACATAATACTACTCCACAGAGTGACAGACATATTATAGCAAAGAAAAGCACCGTGATTAATAACAATAAGAGGCCATCCTGTGGGAATTAAGCTGCTCCAGGAGCACCTGGTGACGGCCAATGCCGCGTTGGCTGACATGCAGCTTGGAGACGCAAAAGGAACAGAGCCATTGTTAAATATTATTAGTTCACCTATTAGCTACACAAAATGTCTTTGTACAAAAATTCTGACGATAGACTCAAGCCTCTGTAAAGACATTAGGCCATATTTAATTGCTATTTAATATTTCAGTTGTTTGGTTTTTCATCTGTCATGATGCTGACTGAGCACTCACACCAAGCAAAAGTTACACACCTTTGCAATGAGCTGGCAGGTACTATTGACCTTTAAGCAGCTACCCATCCCATGGATCGGTGCAGGCCTCAAGGGCACAGCATCAGCAGTATTGAGGATCACTGTCACATAAATCAACTGCAAAACTTATTCCAAACTTCGCGGTCTTGACAAATATTTGCCCCTCATATACATGTCTCATCTTTCGTGATCTGAATATATCAAAGACACGCTTGAAGTTGCCCTGAATTACGCGAATACTCCTTTTAAAATAAGTAATAGGTGTACACCTGTGCTACCACACCACAAGGGCACGAAACTTATATTTCATGAAACATTAAATCCCGCACGCAACAGTCCATCATTGATCTCCAGTGGAATGGGGATGAAGGGAGCGGACCAGGAAGATTTCCGTTCTCAGGTCACAATCGGTCTGGTTTCACCCTCCACCTCCTGAAGCTTCCTCTCTCTCCAAGGGCTGTAACAGGAGCGTGGCCATGAGCCATTCATTGACCGGGTATGTTGATTTCAAGCGCACCAGCTGCCCTCGTCGTTATTTCATCACAAACAAAATTCTATTTCTTTGTAGCTACTCTTGCGAGTCACAATTTTCTGCCAACTACCTAAGCGCGGCTGAGGCGAGGATCGTCAGGTGTGCGCTGGGGTGAGGTAGAATTATAGCATCTGTTGGTGACGCCTCCTCACTCTCTCACCGGGTCGAGACAGGACACAAGCCCAGCGGCGGGGAAAATTAAGTGTTGCGTGCGGGCAACTTTCTAATCTCTGATCTCTTGGATTATTCCTCCGATGGACAGGACTCAGCCCCTGTCCGTGGTTTTTGCAGCCACTATTTTACGCACACTGCGCGCCGACTTTGATGCCGGCCATACTTGCGCCCTTGGCCATTTGCATGATGGATTAAACACTCATTTAGTTTTAGCCTGTGGTTTTTGGTCGCTCTCTGAACAATTGTGGATTATTAATGGACTCTCATCATGCTAAATGATGATGCTGGTCACTGGGCGCGCAGCCGTACGTTGGATTAAAACCAGGGCCGCACCACAGCTCTTGGACCTCGCACCTATCTATTCCCTAGAACACTGTTTCCTCCTAATGACGCGCTGGGATGGAAGTGGCGCTGAGACCCAGGCTCTGTTTCTTGACCAAGGAAGCGCGGCTATGGGTTTCCTGCACGGTGAACGGAATAAAGGCGGACAGTTCATCCCGTAAAGTGGGCCCAGCTCCTCTGCTGACCTGGCCGGGCTGAAACCGAGCCGGGTAGTGGAGGTGAACAGGGAGAATATGAGAGAACGAAACACACCATCAAGTGAGTGATGGCTCAATATTCATTTGAAAAATCAGAAATGTGTACCTGTGTGGTGGAGAGGGGAGGTCAGGAGAGACTACATCAACTCTCTGAAGTGCAAACAATGAGTTCTATTATACCTGTTAGACCACTTTTCCTTTGCTGCCTGGGGGCTACTAAAATGGGTCAATGTGGAAAAACTTTGTGTAATGGGAATCACTGGTGTCTTTGTCGTGCTATGTACGAGTTGGTTCAGGATGAACAACAGGCGCAAATAACACCACACTAATCGATTTTTTATTTTATCTTAATCCTCGCTGCAGGTGGTGAATCGTATCGAGAGGTGTCCCACCGCACCAGGCTGGTGGTGGACAGGGCCACGGATGACTTCCTCCGCGGCTGGCCTGCACCGAGGCTGGCCATTGAGATGGGACCCTCTCCCTGCGCCACTCGCCCTTTCCCACCCATCGCTTCCTCCTCCCTTACCCAGAGAACTCGCCCCTGTCGCTTCGACCCAACCACGTGCACTCATTTTCACCCTCCTGCCGCAGACTCCCGCCCCGCTCGCAACCGCTGAACAAAGATCAAGAGATCCTCAGTGACTTCAAAGCACAGCCTTCAGTGCAGAGGTAAGGGTTGAGGAGGTCAAGGCCACAAGACTCTTCTTTAGCGGTCTCTCGGCCAGGCTTACTGTCAAATGTCAAAAAACAGAGGGTTTGTATTGATTTCATGGTTTCTTGTGGAAGGAAAAGACTGGGTCAAATTCTGGGGTTGTAATGGTCGGTTGGTCACTGAGCTGTCGCCGACTGAACCAGCGTGTTACTGTGTTCAGGCTGTAATGTGACACTGGCGCCCACACTCTTTAACCTGATGTCTGTCGGCTTTTAATCTGGATCTGCAGCGCCTTCGGCCTGTGGCTGGATTCACATAGGTGCTTTTTAGAAAGAGGTCTGGTGATTTCTCTCAGCAGGTGGCACTAAAAACTCAAAACAGGACAGAAACAGGCTCCTGGTGTTCAACAAACTTCAAGTGCACTGAGGAGGAGAGTGAGAAACAACAAAACCCTTACCTGGTGTAACAAATCGGCTATTTTGTGGCTTTTTATTTATTGTCTACTGTTTTACTCAGCTGAACAGGTTAATACCTACACAGCATGGACACAAAACTTGTTCGCACAATCCCTTGCTGCAAAAATTAAAGCTGTAAAGTCCATTATGGTGCATACATGTTGAAGAGGATTCTGCAGAGGAATAAACAAATTAAACTGGCGAATAGTGAATAAAACAGTGACTAAAAGCCGCACTGTTTAGCCAGGTTAAAAGGATTTCTCAACTCTCTTCACCACCGCGGTGTGACAGTGGGTTTTAATTGTCCTGTTGTTAGCCCTTTCCTGTCACTGAAACATCCTGCTCCACGTCTGAACCCTGTTTCATCCATTTACAAGCCACTGTAGTTTCTAAGAGGTGGCAGATATTTAAAGCACGTACTGTATTCAAGAGTTGTCTCATTGTGCATACTGATTCAACACCTCACACAATCCTGACTGTGGGGCTATTTCCCCACCGACCCAGCGGACAGCGAGACAAAACACAAAACCTGCTCGGCTGACTGTTTCCTGCCAGCGCTATAAGCATTGTTTAGTCAAACTGAAAGATCACTTTGAAATAATGAATGAATAGATGAAGTGTGTATGCACCAGGGGAGGTGTAAGCCACATGTTCACTTCACTGAGAGTTCGTTTTGCCTTAAAACTTTGTTCCCTCTGTTTGTATACAGGGCATAAAGAGATAAAAGTTACAAAACAGTCTGGTCTTTAATCTGACAAGTTAGAATCTCAGCTCTTATTTTGATAGTTAGCTCTGTCAGGAGACAGTCTCTGAGGCTTTGTAGCTGACAGAGACTGCATCCTGATTGTCCTACATGAGTTCAGATTTTATCACTAATCTTGTCCTGCTCGACTTTAGTTTGGTGACTTTTGACAAGACTTTGAGTGTCTGCAGGGAGGGAAAAGAACCACCAGACAAGGAGGGATCCGATTTGAAGATAGCAATGTTGCACAATCAGCACTGCGTATTGTAATCTAGTTTATTTTGGGCTTGGGGCTGTCCCTCTCTCCACTGCTGTGGGACATAACACCTCTGACACCTTGAAATAAAAGGGATCAGCTGTAGTTAGGCTTTGGTATGCTCACCAGACATCTTCCTTCGACATCTGGCTTTCTGCAGAAATAAACTGGGAACTGGCTCTCAGAGATTGAGCCCAGTGTTTGGGCTCAAACAAAAGTGGACCAGGATCGCCGGACCAGCAGCTCACGTCAAACTGCACCATCTGTTTGGCAGTAGGCAGGAGTAATACAGGCTGCCTTGGCTGGCCATCACGGATCTCTTTCTCAGTTTTGGTAGGGGTTCCAGATAAAGAACGTCATAACATCAGCAGCACCTGTATGACTCAGCACTATCTATTGTCATCACCAACTGTGGCCCCAACTATAAGCTGACCTCCTTGACCAAAACTTAACTGTATGTTTTACAGATGTATTTTTTATTACAAGGCTGTTCTGCTGAATTTCGTTATATTGTTGCAGATGTTAGCCTTGCTCACCTCCTCTGCATGGAATGGCACAGCAAATGCGTAGAATACACCACCCAGAAAGGCAGACTAATTATTCTTTTTTTCTTCTTCTAAGAATTATTTCTGTTACAAAGTCTCCTATAGGGGCGTAAATGATGCTTTCATCGCTAGCTCTGGCTGACAAAATTAAGGCCTTAATATACTTCTTCTCCTTGCTCTGCCTCACAGTGGGTGTCTAAAGAACAAGTCTTTTGGTGATGTGTTTTCATCTACCGACACATAAGGTACCCTGGATTTACTGCAGTTCCTTGCCTCTGCCATTAACTTTGAACTTTTTGTCACCGCTAAACCTATTACAATATACTGATCACACATCAAATGATGGCATCACTATCTAGACCATTTCGGTGAGGGAGTATGTGAGTGATTATTTTTGGCCTCTAATTCAGCAGCTCTGATTAGGGAGCCATTATGGCATATTAATCCCAGGGCGCCACCATTGCAGCCTTGTACTTTTCATGCACTTGCATATCAGACAAGTCGCACACACTCACATACACACATATAGTCTCTTTCTCATCTCTTCACTTGTGCGCCTTGCATCTTATGACTGACATTCACATCACTGTATATGTAAATACAGACACAGTTTCGTTGTTGCATGATGTTATTTTGGCAGCGAACACTTATGTAACAACAATGTTGGCTGCTCACATGCGCGGCCAGTCTGGTTCGATCACATAACGCCACAAAACCGACCCTTCCACTAACTTCCATGTATACAGTTGATTTCTTCAGATGTTTATATATCCTGTTGTATTTGTAGTGTTTATTTCAGTTATCTATGGATTCTAGGGACCATTCTACAAAAGAGATTAAGACAGAGAGCAGGTTTTACTGTATTCATGGAGGCCGAAAATGGGGAGCTGTACTGTGGGGTCTGACAGCTTTGTGGAGACCAAAATACTGGACCCCACAAATTTAAATGGCTATTTGAGGGTTACCACTTAGGTTTAGAGTTCTAAGTTAGACATTCAGTTGTGATGGTGGAGGTTAGGGTGAGGGGGTGGGGGATGTATCATGTCACTAGTGGGACCCTCAAGATATGTGTGCAAGGACCAGCCAGCCGTGTCTGTGTCCAGGTGGTTGGTCGGCAGCGGTAAATATAGTAAACAGGCCAGCACTATAAATAGAGATGTTTAAAACCAGTAGGAGACATGGTGACCCATCACCACAGCAACCTGACCTGTCACCATGGCGATCAGTCACCAAGGTGTTTTGGTCCATTACTACAGCTCGCACTGTGGCTGATGAACAGAGACAACTCCATGGGTGCTCTCGCCTCATCTGTGTGTCTTGTGTGTGTGTGTGTGTGTGTGCACATGGAGTCTTTCTTGATGGAGCAGAAAGAACAGAAGATCTGTCAGAAAGCCCTCAGGTCAACTTATCCATGAAGGCACAGTCAGAGCAGTGTCACTACGCAGTCACTATCCTGGACTGCCTCCATGGACTAATGCATGGCCCAGGCACAGAACACACACACAGCCAGCATGTACCTAGTAGTCGGCGCATAGGTTCAGTCAGGCGGGTGAGTCATGTAATGTGTCAACTCTTGTCATTGGTCATTAGGCTCAGTCTTAATGTCTCTCAGCCTGATCCACTTAGCCCACTCTGCTTAGCTCTGAGACCACTGGCTCATCCCAGCAGCCACTTTCTCCTGATTAACTTATCTTTCCTATGTCAGTTTATTTTTTACAACATGGCAAATGCATGCAGAATTAAACATTACAATGGACAAATCTCAGGAATTTTCAGATTGATTTAGATCTAGAGCATCTGAATACCACATTCTAATGTGTTTTGTTGTTGTTGTTTTCTCATCCTTTGTTTTGGTCTTATTTCCCATCATAGCTGCAGGTGGAGCCCTCACCAGAGCCGACAGTTGACCTCCTACCCCGACTATGTCACCTGGTGAAGGGGGAGCACGGCTATGGCTTCAACCTGCACAGCAATAAAACGAAGCGTGGACAGTTTATACGTTCTGTGGACCCCGGCTCAGCTGCTGAGAGTGCAGACATCCGGCCCGGAGACAGACTAGTGGAGGTAGTGGAGGATCTGGCCAACAGTTTAGTCATTACATGTAAACATTTTAGGCAATTGGTGGGAAAAACAACAGCACCACTCACCGTATTAATCAGGTCTGTGCACTGATTTGAGGTGTGATTGGATCAGAGCAGATTAGCTGGACTCAAGCTTAGAGTGGGTGGGAGAGAGAGGTCTTGTTTAAAGAGGAAAAACAAGGAAAGACGACATGGGATAATCTTGAATGGAGGTGTAGAGGAGGGGATGGTGTTTCTGTGTCTTTTTTATGAGAAAACATATGCATGCCCACATGTATGTCACAGGCTTGAAGATATGAGCAAGACTTTGTTTCCATTTCCATCTGTATGAGCTGTACAGTTAATGTTGTGTGGAGACAGGAATGGAATTCATGCAAATCAGTTACCTTCTACTCACACAGATTCTATCTGTTTTTCATCTTTTAGGCAAAATACTGTACCTCCTGCTCGTCACGTTGTGTTATGGCTACTCTCTAATCTTTGCCCTGTCTCTTGTCTGTCTCATTTTCTCTGCATCCTTTCCTTCCTTCATCTTCACTTTACTCCACTCTTACGTCACCTTTTTCTCTGACTCAGGTGAATGGAGTGAACATAGAGGGCCTGAGGCACTCAGAGGTGGTGGCCCTCATTAGAGAAGGGGGGGGGAGGTCCACCTCCTCATGGTCGACCAGGAGACGGACGAGCTCTTCCACAGACTGGGGATCACACCCACCACCAGCCATGTCAAAGGTCACACAGTACACACACATAAAGACAGATACACACAACCCTTTTACTCTTTTGCTTAATGTTGTGTTTTCTGTCTATTTTCTCGCAGAGGTCTATGTGGACGAATCAGCCACAGAAAGTGCCCCACCCACCCCTTCTCCTACCACTGAACTCCCCGCCACAGACCCACCAATCATAAATGTCACGCTGACAGACTCCCCGATCACAAAGATGTCTCCAAAACCCCGCACTAATGGGAGCTCAGCGTCCCAGTCCTCTAGAAGTTCCACCACCCAGTCAGAAATCAGCAGCTCAGACATGAGCATCCAGGTGAGCAAGGAGGTGCAGGTGTGTGTGTGTATGTGTGTGTTTGAGATAAAAATGATGTCAACAAGCCAACAACAGTCATGAGGCAAAGTTGTTGACTGTGTGCATAAGGATGTCTGTGTGCATTGTAGGTTCCTGATGAGGATGACAGGCGTGTTTCAGACCCTTTCATGGACAGTGGCCTGCGTCTGAGTCCTACAGCAGCTGAGGCTAAACAGAAGGCCCTCGCTGGCCGCAGCAAGAAGAGAGCGCCCCCCATGGACTGGAGCAAGAAACAAGAGATCTTTAGCAACTTCTGACCCAAGAATGCACGGAGAACAAAACAGAAGGAGCAGAAGAATGGAGAGTGAGGAATGATATCATGATTCCTCGCTGTTGATACTGTAATCACAAGTACAGTACCTCCATCTTGCAGAGGCAAAGGAAAGAGTAATGAGAGTCAGGTAGTAACTTTCATATAGTGATCTTAAATTCTGTTCTGTGTAATAACATATTGCAATAGATCAAATAGTATTCTCTAGACACTCACTTTACAGTATCTGTAAGGACAAGAACATGTGTGGATCTGTAACCTTCACAACAGACTACACAGAGCAACGACATTAATGACTGGCAGACCATCAGCTGAGAGACTTGTCAGTTGAGATGGTCAATATACAGTGTTTCTCCTTATTAAAGCATAGTCATTCCTGAGCCATAAGTCCACAGCCTCTATGCACTCCTGCTTGTGTATCAGTGATTATTATCAGCATTTGGCCATATATGCTGTAGATATTTTTTTCTGCTGTAACTTCTGTAGTGTTTTTTTTTTTTTTAAGTAAGAGTTTCATGTCTTTTCAGTTTACCATGAGCTCATCATCCTGCAGTAGTTGTCTCTATATTAATGCTGTGTAATGTAGCATACACCTTGAACTGTAAATACAGATGATACGGGAGAGGCTAAGTTATGATGTTTGTTTGATCACCTCAGTGCTTCTCATAAAGGTCAGTGATCTCTGTAAAGGAAAATATTTAAAAGGCAAATTGTTGACTAGATAGAAAAAACTGTGCACCTTCCTCTGATCACTTGTAGCTTTTTGAGGATTTTTCTCTCAAATGTGCTTGATGGTTGAAACGTGAAATAAACTTTCAGAATATGTGTAAATTGCCAGAACAGAATGTCAGTTATCAGTACTTTCAGCATTTCTATGATGGTCCAGTGCTCATGTTAAATGATGTTTTGACATATCACTGGGCCGTGCATCAGGATCTGTTCTCATGAATCTACAGGGCTGTCTGACACACGGCATCATTCCCATCAAAACTTTTCTATTTCCTTATTGGACGTAATGCACCTTTAAAGCATCCAAGTGTTGTCCTCTTTGATTCAGCTTTTCTTGGATAACAATGACTTGGATGACTGAAACATGCAGACTTCTGTGAATTCTACACTGACCAAGCAAGAAACAGACAGTTGGCGGCATGACCCAGCCTTGTATCTTGTATATTGTATCTGCTCAGGGTAAGGCTGTAGTGTGGAAGCTTTGTTTCCCCCCTCTGGCAGTGAGAGTAATTACACAAACACTGTTGTGAGCGTAAGACCAACAGTTTCTTTTTTAGACTCTGTCATGCTTTGGCCTATCTTAACAAAGAAAAGAACATGGTTTCACTAAGACTTGGTGCTACTTGATTCTTGTCAACATGCTGAGTACATCTGTTTGTTAGTGACCTGCCATAAAAAAAACAAAAAAAACAAAACAAAACAAAAGATCTCACCTAAGGTGAGAATTATAGTGATATGGATACAGAGTCACAGAAATGAGGAGGACTCAACTCAGGGATTTTCCTGTACTCACTCTGCTCCAGCTCCACCCAAAGCTTCAGGGTAAACAAGTAATATCAAGGTAGGTATGACAAGGTGATCTGCACTGTAACAGAGGCCAGTAATTACGTTGAGATGAGTCAGATTTCTGTCAGACTTGCAGCTCATTTGTATTGCTTATGTGGCCTCACGGTATTAGCATTATGTGTGTGAAGGTAAGAATTTAGCAGGTCGGTTTGGTTCTTTAGATCTCTTCGTTAGAGATTTGCACATTGAAAAGCAATCACAGAATACAGACTGCAGCACTGTGGAGTCTGGGCACTCTGTCACTGCCTCTTTCACACACACACACACATACAGATCCTGGCAACTCTTCACACTCTTGTCACTCACAACCTATGAAGTGACCTCCTTCACTCCAGACTGACATCTTATCAAACACACACTGAGCTAATCAGTCTGTCCAGAGGTCCTGAAGATGATCTGGGCACGGCTGGAAGTAAGAGAAACAGCTGGAGGCCACAGCTCAGTTTTCGAAGGAAACAAAGCGTTAAAAATTTCAAAATGTGGATACCGGTGATGATTCAGTTAGTGTCGGTATGTAGGGATGATTCTGATGGCGTGTGTGTGTGGTTTTACGTAGTGACATTCATATAGTCAAATCCCAGAGGTCAAGTATCAACTCTATTCAGTTGAACTCATATTAACCACGAGGGTGGGTATACCAACCTGCCATCCTCTGACAAAAGACATCAGACTGGCAACTCTAGCACCCAGCCTTCAGCATGCACAACATGATTTATTTCAGGAAACCACAATCCAGCTGGATTTTTGAGAACTTTTACACACATAAACTATAAATCATATAATAGACTCAAAAGCATTTTATTTCCATTCCCGCCTTCATGAAAAGGGAACACGACTGGCGAAAGTAATCCACAGAAAAACAAAAGGTACCAAAGTCTTTCTGCCAAATTGCAACAATATCATGCTTTTTATTATATAAACATAATTTAGAAAAAGAAATATCATTCCTCCTCCATCTCCTTGCGTCCCTCCTTTGTTCCCGTCTTAGTTTTTTGCATCTATTCCAAAAGATGTCTCAACCCTTGTTTCCTTCAAACTTATATTTATGAATCTGTCACTGAAGCAGACTACTACAGCATCATCAAAAGAAAATGTACACTGATCTTTCAGATACAAAAAACTGCTCATGAAACTAAAAACATCAGTTATACGAATAAAAAAAACCCCATTAAATTTAACAAGCAACCAAAAACATTTCCTCGAACACGCTCTGAACTAAGATACTATGGAAATAGAACTGGACTGGGGTTCAGATTGTCTTTGTATTTGAAGCAGTTAATGATTGGTTTGATTATCTCAATGGTCACAGTCTTGGTCAAATCAAGTGCCAGTATCTGTTTGTTTGCAAATGTCTACATGCTGGACAGACACTGGCAGAATATCAATGAAAAAAAATATAGATCCCTGTAGTCAATTTTGCTGGCAAACATCTTATTCAATGATTCATCTTAAAAGCCCTACAGAACCTGTACTTTATCACGTCATCATGATGCACATACTGAATACTGAAATAGCAGCTAGTCTCAATGTATTGTCTTTTATTAAATTTCAGCGGCTATTGCTCTTTGGCAGTGTCCTAGTTACCATTAGCACAATGCGATACTGTGCTCTCCTCTTGTTGAGGTGGTGTGTTGGTGTGTAAAGGGCGATCATATTACTCTGAAATATATGTCAAACATACGCCACTGCGCAATCACACACACGATTCGCACACACACACACACACACAGTGAGATCACAGGCACAGAGCATGCACACAAAGTAGGCTGGGGCAGGCTACATACCCTTCCAAACAAAAAAATAATAATTTGCACCCCTACTGTGCACACGTCATATAAACGCCATATCTAACTATCCAAAACATGCTCATAGGCAAAAAGAGGGTACTCATGCGCGCATACTCATGCAGGATCTGACACACACACACACACACACACACACCTCAGCAATATGGCAAGGTTAGTCATTGTAAAAGTGCGGATTAGTCGCAGTTTCACAAAGTTGTTTTTATTTGCCATTTAGTATTGGGATATTTTTGCCAGTCAAAGACACTTAATTTCACAGTGCAACACAGTATGACAAACACTGACATTAGGGTCAAGACATATCATATGGGTGAGGTTAAAAAAAAATTCCATACAAAAAAGAAAAGGTAAAATAAAATAAAAAGTGCAAAAAAAACAACTTAACAGTCACTGAACATAGCATTAATTCAAAAAAAAATTGCGTTAATTGTGCGAATTTAAGTCCATTATAGAAACAAAAATCATCAGTAGCAGCAAAAGAAAAAAAAAGAAAAAAAGAAAAAAATGGACCAGTTTTAAAACATTATAAAGATTACAATGACATTGCCAATCACTGTTTTACTTAAGATATCAATATGGCATCAAATGGATATCAGTACGAATGTAGACATAAACACATACACGCTCTCTCTTGCACAAGCATACACACACACGCACATACACAAACACTTGGTCACAGTTAACAGGTGCCAAGGACATTGCGGTGGGAGTCAAGTTTTTAGCTCGGTACCATATCAAAAACAATACATATTTCACACACTGTTAACACAGAATGCCGAAGTAAGGATTTACAAACTTGCACATGCACGCACACACACACACACACACAAAACCTCAAAGAGACAACTAAGGATGTGATTTTTTTCTTTCTACGATTTCCTCCCCTCTGGTGAGAAAACAAATGTGTTAGCCCTAATCCTCCCTTCCTAGAGGAATGGTTTCTGTGAAGCCACGAGGAAAAGACACTTTCTTCTCTCGTTTGATCAGGTAGAAAATGTGACAGGAATATGTCTGATAGATGGATAGCTCTGTGAAGCAGCACTCTGGTCAAAATGAAGGTAGGAAACATAGATGCGGATAGCGAGATTATTTTACAGATAAGTAGAATTCAGTGACTACAGATGAAGTAATTCATATTGAATCCTATTCCCCGGAAAAGAAAGATATCACCCAGAAAATGAACAGAGGTTAGACACCTGTCTGTCTGTCCCTAACTACATGTAGTAGGTCTCAAAAAGTCTAAATAATAGTGCCACCCACAGTCGGTTCCATGTACTGCATGTACAGCATGTGCAAGTGTATGTGTGTGAGTCTGTGTACGTTGGTCTGTCTCTGTCGGTCAAGCTATCGGTTACTACTCTTAAGTTTAAGATTCCCATTAAAATCTCCACTGTCCCTGTCTTCCCAGCCAAAGTAACAGACCGTTCTGAAGCTCTTTTTTTATTTCCCTGCCTTGTAATTGAGTTCCCCCATCTCTTTCCCTGAACTTTCTCTGTGCTGGTCTCTTTCCCTGCCTCCCTCTTTTCCAACTTGTCTATCCCTCCATCTCTCCTTCATGTCCTTCTCTCTCTGTCCCTCTCTATCTGTCCCTACCAGTTAGTTTTTTTTCTGTGTCGGGTCCCTGCCTAGTTAATCTAGAGGTGTCCCCCTGTCCCTCCCTCCCACCCGCCCACCCTCCCTCTATGGACAAACACATAGGGCGTGGGGGCCGTCCGTCAGGGGGAGCGGCCAATAGCGTCCCTCTCCCTCCCCCCAGATCAGGGCAGTGCAATACACAGATGGATGAGTTTCCCATTCACCCTCCTCCTGCTGGCTCACCTGGGAGGACGGATAAAAGGAAGAGCAGACACAATAAAGTTAAGTTCAGCATAAACCTTTGTATAACTGTGATTTGACTTAGTGAGATAGTGAGTGTGGGGTTACCTCTTGGGTGGGTGTAGAGAATCTAAACGCCGTAGCAGGCTGCCAGTCTCTCCTTCAGCAGTGGGGGGAACTGCTCTGAGAACTGCTGCCAGTTCTCCTCCCCAACCTGCTCCTTAAAACCATGCAGGATCTGTAGAGAAGGGCAGAAAAAGGGAAAAATTAATTTCAAGCATGTTGTCACATAACTTTCAACTTCCACATAATACACTTACAGCTAGGGCCAGGACTTGATAATTCCCTCATCAACTATGTGATACTTTGACAGCTTCCTGAAGTGTTTCTTTATCAAGACCAGGCCTCGATAGTCTCGAGACCATTTGAGTGTTTGACTGTAACAAGGCAAGGTGCAGGTGCTACAGTAATAGCTACTTTAGTGGCCCTGTCTTTTAGCTGGTGTCTATGTCAAAATGTAGTTTCAAGACCTTTATCACTTCAGTTTATATTGTGCCCACATGTTGCACATTCTTTGGATCAGCATTAATAGATCTTGTAGCCACTTAAAAAAACACCACAAACACATGATATATTAGCTTCTCTTGTTATGTCTACCATGTTAACAACTGTTTTTACAGTGTTTACACATGCAGCAGACATGGAGCAACATTTAACTTGCCATTATATTTCTTGCCACCAGTTACATTTAAGTACAACGTTCAAGCTCCTTTTAGCTCTGAGAAAAATCTGTGTCTCTTTGGATAAATGCATTACTGATCAGGTAATATACAACAAGTTTATCAGGGTTTTGGGGTTTTTTGTTTGTTTTGTTAGAAACAGCACCCGTCGCTCCTGAGAATGAGGTTAACAGAATCAGAGAGACTAAACCAAACAGTGACGTTGCAGGCACATGAACAAATACATGAGATGAAAGACTTGAAAGGCTTCATAGATCTGAAGTGAATTGGAAAATATGGTGATAATTCTGTTTTTTTGTGAGTATGAGCGACCACTCTCACATTACATTTCATTTCACTCATCATAAAAATACTAACAGTGCAGCTTTAATAAATTTGGGTTTAAGTAAACTGCAACAAATTTAATGACACCCAGAACACCTGTGGCCAGGAGCTATAATAAGAGTGCTGTTTGGTTTCTGGGTGTCTGGGCTTATGATGAAACCAACACAGGCAGCATTTTGTGGCAAATCAAGTGTTGGTGTGTTCAGAAATAGTACAATGATGTGTGATACAGAACAGGCACTATCACCATGATCATTTGGCCTACTGTGGATTCACTACACTGTCAACAGTGGTTAAATATCCCAACAGGAATATTACATAAATTCTCTGTTATTGTCAATATAAGCATCTCTGGATTGTGAAGTGTGACCCAGTTTAGCCTAAAGCTGGCACTGCACTTCAAGAATATATAATGAGGCCCACTACAGTGATGAATTTCAGAGTT
>BRZM01001257.1:0-40062 GCA_033238685.1 Lates japonicus | reverse complement strand
CACAATGATGAAGTATGGTAACATGCAACGAGGGCGGGAGGAGGTACCTGCGTGGCCTCTAAGATGAAGTAGAAGTGGATGATCTGCTCCTCGTTGGAGGCAGTCTGTCCTTACTGATGAGTGTGACAGTGGAAAGCGATCAGTTCATGGCCTCCTCCCGACTCGGCCAGTAAACAAATTCATCCTCAGCCTGCAGAGAAACACCAGCTATGCACATTATTTGTTAAAACTTTTCATTAATGCTTCATTTACTAATATTTTTCTGCATGAATGTGGATGTTTATTAGACTGAGCCAAAGGGCAAATGAAACAAAGAAACTTAATTTAAAAACATATTATGATGTTTCATTGTTCGTATGAGCCCTGGTTGTCAGGCAACATGACAATAATTTAGCAGGCGTTATGGTCCCAAATCATCCTCCAGAAGTCTGTGGTGGTGTGTGGCAAGGGATGCTGGGTAATGATGAACTCATTACTCCTGTAGTAACCCTGAGGTGACAGAGGTGAGCTATTGTAGCCTCTCTGAAGCACAGACCACTCACAGTGATGCATGACTGCAAAGCTCACAGACAACTGATGGTTTTCTGAGAAATTATCGTAAAAGAACTAGCCAGTGGGTGCTTCCAAGAAAAACACAGCAAGCAGGCCAGTCTCAAACTGTTACACTGTACCATTATGTGGACGCATTAATGTAATCTGTTCCTTCATTCCGGGCAGAAGAGTGGTGAGTCCGACCCTTGCTCGCTCCGCTGTAAGAGGCAGAGATGAAGCCTACTTTAAATCACAAGCCAGGGCTCTATAATATCGCACTGGCTGATAATGCACACATTCGTACAGTCCTCGCGTTGCTATAGCAACAAAATTGCTTCTATTCCCTGTCAGGAGCTGAGAACACTAGAAAGATTAACTTATAGGATTATGGAAATAGATTCTAATTTTGGAATATAATTTGCCACCAATAATTTACTGAGTGAAAGTAGAAAACTACATTAGAAAATGTCCACATTCTGATTCTAAATGTCTTTAATTTCATAAAGAGGAAAAGTAATCAATACGGATGATTTTATTCCTCAAAGATACTTTTAATGCAGTTTTATCCTAAAACTAACATGTGACTGCTGTGTACAAATCTTTTCGAGACAGCACCACCATTAATTGCTATGCAAACCCACTCTGACCAACCCTCTCGACACCCCTGGATGCAGACTGCGGCAGCTTCACATGTTCGATATGACATACTCCAAAACCATGACTCAGTAGCATGCATGCTGTGGTGAAACAGATAAAGACACTCTGAGGAACCACTGAGGTGCGGTTTCTTCTCCTTGTTGCAGTCTTTGTGGTAAAGCACTCCTGGCGGGTGTTCACACTGAGTCAGCAGCGGGCAGGAGAGAAAGGCAAGACCAGAAGATCCAGAAATGATTTTAGGGGCCCGAGGTCACGATTAAATCAAACACGAAAATAAGATATAATGTTGTTTAACATCCAAGATTAATATAGTCTTTCACATTAATAAACAGCATGTGGAGATCAGGAGGAAGTGACATTATGTAGGAGCAATTAGTTTTGTCTCTCCTGATGTTGAAGAGCAGGAGCTTGATGAAACTTAATTCGTAAGCTTGCATAAAACAACAGGGGTGACAGACATTACTTCTATTATAGCCAACATCAGAGCGCTCTCCAGTCTATTCCGTCTGGAACTGGAAATCCACCGTGCATGCCTTAACAAGCTTCTGATCGAACGCGCCTCGATTTCCAGCTGGTGTTGCCTTACCTGAGCGGTGACAACTCGTCTAACAGACCTGTCAGATCCCAGAAGGTTTACTCACCCTGAACTAGCTTCTCCAGCCCGTGTCGCGGCCCCTGTCAGGTTAAGGCGTGAGGATGCTGTTGACATAACTGTGGAGCTGCCAGGCGGGCACCACTCTGTCTCTCTGCTCAGGATGGCCTCCATCAGGCATGATGGATGAACATACTGCTCCTGCGGGAGCGGAGGGTTTAGAGATGTACAGTAATGATTATGAAATGAATAGCCATTGTGAATAAGCACAGACAAAATTCATCTTATTAATATTACATTTTCTCAGCCAGCTTTCCAAAGCTGTCACTTTTATTTAATTCCAGCAATTTTTTTATTAGGAGGGCCAATTATGTGATTGACTGCTAACTTATTCAGATAGAGCAACAATCAATCACAGCCAGTCAGCCTGTTTGTCTTGATTGACAAAAGACTGTAATGAAAAGTGGCAGTATGAAATAAAATGGTCACTAGGAAAAATGCTGCTGTGGAATAAAACAGACTTTAAAAGAAATAAAAAGTGACACAATCAGCAGTGGGAGAAGTACATTGTATCACAATGTAAATACTATCCTGCATTCAAATTTCACTTCCATTAATAAATGTTTTAATTAAATAAATATGTTTTATTTCATGTCTCATTTCGTCTTATACTTCCACATCACTTGTACAGTTTATTTATTTAATCATTGAACAAAAACTAAACAGAAAAAAAGCGATTTACACTCTTAGAAAGTTGCCTGTGGACAAACGCTCGCTAGCGGCGATAGGGAGAATTAAAATGCACATGAGGTAAAAGGAGGACACAGAAATAATGATTCTCTAATAGGCTATAGAATCAAATACATTACTGCTGCTGAGGGGCAGTCAGTGCAGACTAACTCATGTATACAATCATCTGTATTGTGGTGTGTGAGAGAATATAAGTTTGTGCTGTGTTGCCATGAAATTGCAACCTTTATGACCTTCTGGGCCAAAGTATCAAACTGAACATTTCATAACTCCCTATCATCTTTAATCCTAGATGACCTTTTTTAATGCAGGGGAAGGAATTCAGTTTCCTGGCGCCAGCGATGATTTAGGGCTACTGCTTACCTCAGTCTGGACTAGGTGTAGTTGCGTTGTGTGCCGGATATGTTTGAGAAAATCCGGGGCTGACTGTGCTTTTGTCCTTGATCTGTTGCAGCATGCTGTCAATGACAATGTCACGTTCCGTCGCCCAGCCCTGCGGCTGAAGCAGAGGCAAAAGCAATATGGGGATAATGGCGGGCCATGGGGGAGCTGTTAACCACGTCAGCAAATATGAGAGTCTAACTTTCGTAACTAACGCTCATTTAGGCCCAGGAGCTCGGCAATAATGAACCCGTACCTGCAGTGCACCAGGACAGGGCCCATGTCTGCAGTGCAGGCAGCTGATGGCCCGGTTGATGAAGAGTGAAACCCGCGGGGAAAGGTGTACTCTGGTACTCCCATGTCAGGCCACTGAGTGTGAAGTGATACTGGGTCCTGTCGTTCATTTAGCTTCCCTTTTGGATTCCCTTCTGGCCCTGAAACATAAGAAAGCCGGGACCCAGGTGAGAATACAATACAGAGCCTGATCATCAGTGTCATTATAACTAAAAGTGTTTACTGAGATGACTAAATTAAAACCTTGGGTAACATTTCTTATGAAGAGATTAGTTGTTTCAGCTGGAAGTGCTGTGCAGTTGATTGAACCAACTTACACTAAATAAGATGTTAATAAAGTCTAAGAGGCAACATGGAATATAATCAATATAATAAATAAACAATAACCTCAATTACAAAACATTTACATTAGTAGCGTTTGTGGGATCTGATCTCTCTCACTTGCAATTATACTCTAACTCTTAATATATCTCTTGGCCTCTGGAAGTTATATTGTAGTTTGTGATGCTGACTTTTGTTTGCATAGCTGATTGTTTTAATTGGCTTGTGCTGTAGATGTTTCCAACAATTTACCCAGTGCACATCTTTACTTCGTTAGGGTTCCTTAAGGTACTCCATCGATTTAGCATAGCACCTTGATAAAACTGTTGGACCTAACAATGGACATTTAAGAGAAAATGTCAGTGGAGAAAAAGAAGAAAAGATGTTGTCTTTTCTACATTTTCACGTATTCTTCCTTGCCAAAACCTGGCGTATGTACGTACCACAATGCAACTGGAAGCTGTCAACAGCTCAGTTAGAGAATTGGGTGTGTTGTGCTGGTAGCATCTAATGTCTCTCGAGCTATAGAGGTCGATAAATCAGACTTCTGATGTGTAAAGTGGAGTTCTTTTTAGGATTTTTAATGATGAGACCTGATCGAGTAAAGCTCTATTTTGAAACTCCCTGGTTGACTGATATAAAAATAGCTAGATGTAACTGGAGTCAGGTTGAATCGCATGCGAGCCTGACTTTAGTTACCTTTTAACTTTCGTGTTCCCAGAGAGGAAACGCCGTAGTGTGTAGCAGGCATGCACTTGGTGCTTTTCAGCGCCACCACAATGCTCATACTGCTCGCTGTTCTCTGGTCGGCCAGTACTGGTCAAGCATTTCCTCTGTAGGACACAATGCACACAATGAATGATATGAAAAAACAGTCATATTTGTTTTCTATTTTCAGTCTGTGGACAATGGAAGTGAGCCTACTTCCTTTCTCCACCAGGGTTTGTGATCATGACGATGATTCCAGTGTTCTGCCCCACACCATCCTCCAAAACTCTCAAATGTAGACTTGAGAGGACCCTGATAGCCATATAAGCTCTGGGACGGTTGTAGCCCTGAAACAGAGAGAGCAGAGGAGTATTACAACGGTAAGATGCAACCAGTATTGTATCACCTACCCACAACCCTGATAGAGCTTATATGACTGGTTTACTGACATGTAGCGGTAGGTCAGGAACTGGGATATAAACTGTAAATATTTATATATTAATCAATATTTTTTAAAATAGATGCTAAATTTTTATTGCTCTGTCTGTCGATTTTATGATTTTGATGCTTCAACTGATATTCTTATAAAGAAGTTGTGCCATTTAGCTCGATGAATAATTATTTCTACGCCAATCTTGTTTCGCCCAAGGCAGCACCAAAAAAAAGAAACCAACGCATATCCCTGGAAGAAAAAACCCAACCTTGAATGATCCATGTCAAGTGGTCGGTTACACACTCATACATTCTACATAGTTGGCGTTGATGTAATCGAATGTTTGGCATCCTTCCCCGCCAGCTGTAATGCACCTGCTGTAATAGTCATCTGGGGAAAGTATTACGATATTTGTGTGAATTATTAAAAGGATAAAACATGTTATTAAAGCATTATTGGATGCTGCAGCAGCAGAGACATCATAATCTGATTTACAGCTGACTATGCAGGCCAAGAATGTTGATAACTGTTTTGTGTTGGATGATTGGAACAGCCCGCCGATTTCAGGTCTGCTGTCGAGCGTTGGACCTCCTGGAGGAAAGAAATAGACAGATGGATTTACAAGAATAAAGATAACACCACCTCTGTAAGTGAGAGAATATCTAAATTGCTGCAGTGTTTCTACAGAACTGCATGTTTTTATTTTTTTTTTGAAGTAAAACCGTGATCAATTTTTTAAACTTTTTTCCCCAAACTCGCCTCCCAGTATACAAAAGCTCAGAGCCCAGGATGAACTGTAAAGCTAATTCCCGGCAGGACTAGTGTGTCGGTCAAGGGCTTCGGCAGAACAGATGCTTACGTCACTGGGGTTCAACCAAGCCCCCAGCAGGGACAACCTCCTCTTCTTATTCACCGCACCATGGTGCACCCAGCCAACCCCTGAAATACAACACCATTTCCAGCGTTAATTTTCACTGTGGTGCATTTGAAAATGCACACAGGATTCACATCAAATGACCCCAATTAAAAGGAGTCCTTCAGGGGTGAAGCTTTGCTTGCTCCTTAACCTGGTTACACAGAGAGTGTGTTCCCATCCAGTCAACCAGCAGACAGGCCTTCTCTAATTACCCCCATCTCTCTTGATCTTTCTCCATCTTCTCTCTCAACCATCTGTTCAAAATTAGAAACCCTGCACAAGCACATGCAGAAAAATAACTTAACCAATGTTCAGACGCAGGCCCTTTTGGTGACAATATCTGACAGAAGAGGTATGAACTGCACCGAGTGGTCTATCAACCTATTTAAACCCAGGAAAAGAAAGTTCATGGCCATGCTCTGTGTGGCTCAGCTTTCGTTTTGGGCCAACAACAGCTCACTAACACGCCACAATGACGATAACATGCTGATGCTATGCAGACGCCATGTTAACCATCTTAATGTATCGTGTTAGCCTGCTTAGTGCCACTAGCAGTAAACTTGAAGTATGTTTCAGCTGACGGATTGCTGCAGTTAAGGTATTTGGTCATCATAAAGCAAAGCACTGGGCAAATTAAATGAATGTTGACCTGAAAAAGTCAGGAGATCACCAGAGTTATTACACCATCCTCAGGGGATATGGAAAGCTTTTACCAAATTCTCTGGCAATCCATTTGATATTTGCAATATTTTACTGAAAACCACAAATGTCAGTATTGACTAAAGCAGACAAATGTGCTTTATTTATCCTGCGGTCTTAGTTAAATACTGTAGCAAAAGGGTTAGAAATTGATCATTGTTAAAGTGGTGTTGAAAGCATACCAAACTCCTCAGCAAACCTTGTAGGTTGTTTTGTAGAGCCCCAAGGACGTTTGACAAATGCTTAACGGGGATGGCCTCCATGTCATCTGCAGGAGAAACACAGAACAGTTATTAAGTTGCTGTGTGTGTGGTTTGATATCCTGTACTATAACTATATGTATACAGGATGTGTGTGATCTCATAGTATAAGTATATAGTGTGTCAGCACTACAAGGAAGCTACTGTCTAATGTTAATGTTTTAACAATTTTAATGCAACTATGCGATAAATGTGATGTATGTCTTGCTGACACTGAACCAGCCACCCACAGTCTCTTTCTCAGTGATGACAAGGGAAAAAATAAAAAATAAAGAAACAGTGTTTTATATTGCACACCATCCTCCATCACAAACACCACAAATTAGTATTTTGAGGATTTATAGGAGGGAGCATCTGTTCCTGAGCCAAATCAGCCCAAATCACACATGCGAGGGATCACTGATAAGGCTGGTCACCATCACACAGGACAGTAGGTGCAGGGGGACCCAGTTGTCATCTTCGCTGACGCTGGCCAATGCCTTAACTAATACACCGCAGCTGAGGCCTTTTAGGGCTCTCACTTGCCTCAGTGGTTACAGTAAAGGTGAATTCTGGTTTGTTAATCTGTCATTCATCAAAATGTCTTTTCTTCCCTGCATTGAGTCAAGAGACTTATCAGTCTAATCACTTCATCTGGAATTGTTCTTAAGAAATGTGGCTTAAGAGCTAGAAATTGAAATGAACTAGGGTGATTAGGCATACAAGAAATAAAACTGTACAGAGTCGGGTTCACATGTGGACTTGACAACCCATGGCACTACAACTATATTTCTTTTAACTGTGGTGTAATATTGTCTTTTTTTTTTTTTTTTACAAAAAACCAAAACTAATACAAAAAAAAAATGTTTATAAACATTCCATGAAGATAAGTAATCAAATTCTAAGCCTCAAGGTCATTACCCCATGAATTTCATTTTTTGCACATGTCAATTTCAAGCAAGCAGAAAGAGACCAAGAAGAAAATGAAGGGAGAAAGAATGAAAAGTAAATGAAAAACCCAAGCAATAAAAGCTGAATAAATGCAGAGTCACACCGCGCCAACTGTGCTCTTTAACACGATATCACAGCCTTGAATGTCCTGGCTTTAAGCGATCGTGAAAAGCAGTTCGATATCGACACTAGCCGCCACTGCACTGCCTGGAACATTGGGCACAGAAAAGTCAGTCACACAACTCCCCACAGAACTGCTCTCGAGTCATTTCACATGTAAATGGAACAGAAACTGTGCAAATGTGGAATATCAAGGTAATAGGAGAAACCATTTGAAACAGTTAATAGCACCTGTGGGTGTGAGCTGTATCGGCAGACATAAATCACTTCCTTCTTTATTCTGATAATTTTATTCAGCTTCAGTCTAAAGACACACTTTATTAGATAAATAATAGAATTTTAGATTTACTTCACTATAGATTGAATACCATTTCCCTGCAAACCAGAACATCCACAACAGTGGTTCTTTTCCTTAATTTATTCCAAACATTTATCCATTAGTTTCAGCTATTTCACCATTTATTCATTACTTAGCAAACTATTTTGAGAATTTAACCTTTTTCTTTGGTAACAATTTCAACTGCTTATCCATTACTTTTAGGTAATTTTTTGTTTTTACACATGGATAAACACATACAGTTCATAGGAGTTACACACATTGTTGTTATACACACACACACACACATATATATATACATATATATATACATATATGTGTGTGTGTGTGTGTGTGTGTGTACTGAGCTACCCCTACAGTGTTTTCACACAAAACCCCAAAGTCACTGCAGAAGTACCCCTTGGGTACACAAGCACCATACAATTACCATATTATATAATACAAGTAACTTGGTTAGATCATTGATCTAAAAACTGTAACACAGAGTGAATTTTAAGTACACTTTGGACAAAATTGTGATATTTGATCACTACATGTGTGAATATTCTAATATAATGACAAACATGGCTCACCTGGTAGGGATGACTGGAATATTCTCATTGGCCACCACCCGTGGAGAGCTGCTCTCTACATAGAAGTGAGCTGTCTAAAAACTTCCTACAGGGACACAGAAAGAGAGCAGTACAGTGGATGCAGCACAGTGAAAAACCACACACTGCAGAGCACAGATGATGCTACAGTAAAGTGTATTAGGAGTCGTTATCCCATTGTTCTCAGATCCGGGTCTGTCAATATCAGCATCTAAATGTTGAGGAGAATGACACAAGAACGGCAGAAAAGTGCTAATGAAAAACCCCAGAGTAGTTGGGACACAGCTGATCGACACAGATAGAGTGAGCGGCCTGGAAACATACAGTCTGAGCCGACTACAGGGAATAGGTAAACAACTCTCAGCTACACACAGCGACACTAAATTTAGCTTTACTCAAAATCAAGACAACTAATCTAAATTTATTCTCCTTGTTCCTCTCCAGGGCGACACACAGCACTTTTTAAGAAATCCCCTTACATTTTGAGGACAACAAATCAACTTCAAGGTGCATTTTTTCTGAGAAAATACTCATGGCTGTTGCCAGTGCCATTGCTCAAAGTTAATGTTCATATAAAACTTGATTCAGCTGATCGTATTTAAAGTTTTGAACCAGCACTAGGTAATTCCTGCTGCTTTGAGACGTGAGAGATCACCGGGTTATTTATTCATATTACAATAGGCAAGATAAGTTTTGGATATTTGGTTGAAGTTTTGCCATTAAAGCTACATTGCAGTTTCAAGACGTCTTCTCAAAAAAATTCTAACCTGATGAGTAACACATTAAATAAGAAAAAGCATGTTCTTTCATTTTTTAGCAAGCCCCTGAAAAACAGAGAAATGGTCTCTAAATGAGAAATCTCAGTCCTCAGGACCTCACACATCCTCCAGCCTCCACCTCCTCCCTCTCTCTCACACACACACACACAAAATGTATACTATTGAATGCATATAAAAGACCCATGTTTCAACGCAGTACCAACTATTTCTCAGGTTTAATCCTACCTGTACTTGATGCAGAGGAGGGAGCAGATGCTAGTCATTCTTTAAGACAGATGGAACAAAAATAAAAGAGGCTGCACTGCATTTAAAAAATACTGAAAGAGAGATGTAGAGAGAGAAAAAAAAGAGGGAGAGGGGAGGGTGAAAAACAAATGGGGGGAGGAGAGCTCCCCCTCTGGCTTGCGTCACAGCCTCCCAATCTAATGGCTCCCTGTGGGTGTAGATGTGGTGCAGGTAACGAACCGTCATTGTCGACACCTTCTCCCTGACTTGTCTCCCAGGGTCTCAGAAGAATAGTTTGCTTTGGGGGAATGGAAACTGGAAATGAAATAAGCTTTCTGAATGAGTGTAAGGTGTAAAGAAACTGGAGTTAGGCATCCCATTTAACACCGGAGTCAGCAGCACTGAGTCACTAACACAGGATGGGATTTGTTCTCAGTTCAACATCTGTGAGTTTTCAACAAACACCTCGAGCCTCAGAGGCTTCCAGATGTGTTCTCTAACTGTAGCAATTAATTCCACTGTAGACACTCATAACCTAAGATTATCCAAACAAGCAAAAATGGACCAGCTAAAAATGAGAGAGGCATATTAAACTTCAGTAGATGGTCCATTGACCGCATATTTTTAAAATAAATATTTATAAATCAAATGGAGTATGATATTAAATTGTTAATGACCAAAACATCTGTGAGCAGAGACAATCACTTGCTTTAATAGCTGCACTGTCACGAGAGAGAAGACAGAGCATGAAGAGTAAAGACAGTGTGAATGGGTTGATTTCATCTTTCATCGTGGTCTTTCCCCCAGGGAAGCAGACATTGTCTGTGAACTGTCTGAGTTGTCACAACAACAGCTGTGATGGCCATTTCTAGTCTCAAAGCTGCCCCTGCTCTTCTGCTCAAATACCACAACTCTCAGTAATTCATCTGTCGACTGAATCCACTATAGTCATCTTGTTTTCAGTTGTCTGTGTCTTTAACACCTCTATGGGGCTGATAACCAGGCTTTTATTTATATCACGGTCTTATATTATCCGACACCATAAAATGCCACAGTAAGGTGTTGTTGACGCATAAACATTGGCTGCAGGATCTCACACTTCAAAAAAGTATCCTCATAAAAATGCATCTAACACGCTTCAAGTATTAACCAAATAATGATAATTTCTCAGACTGTAAACAAACAAAATCACCCAACATGGAGCAGAACCTTTACAGACAGTAAATATGTTTGGGACCAGCTGAGGAAATGGTCCAGGTGCTATTTAACTCATTAGCTATCCCACATGTGCCAGTGGCTTGGCTTGTGTAATTACTAGGGCTCCAATAGCGTGGCTGAAATTAGAGCTCCGGCAGGATGGAATATTACTAGCTGGGACCCTGCTGGGCGCCTGCAGGGCTCCTTTGAATGCCAGACCCCCACTCGGGTGGGTGATGGGTCTGATGCACTATGCACAGGCAGGGAAGAGGATGTCTTTACTACCAGACTGGCTAAGACTGATGCAAATGGATACTTAAATAGACACATAAGAACTACACCACCTGAGTGTGGCGTGACTGGAAAATCCAGACAAGCATGCGGTGTGTCACTTAACCCTGAACCGTGAGTATGGAAAAAAAAAAAAAAAATGTGCGGGATGAGGGTCAGTGGGTGAAGGGCAGTCAGTTAATCCTCATCAACATGAGGCACCTCTAATGTAACAGCACTGATGTAATGACATTTTACTGCTCTCCCAGCCTTTTAGAAGGAGTAAACACCCTGGAATGAAGCACAGTTTTCCCTCACCCACAGACCATCACAATCAGTAGCATTAAGGAGGCAGAGCAGGTGAGAGAGACACCACCATGGGACGACCGCACCATCCTGCCCATCTCGAGGAGGTCAGAACATTGGTCAAAGTGGTCCGTCTGGAACAAATGCACATATGCTATTGAATAAAACATTCTAATGAGCAAACACACTAATATTCCAAACCTTAAACTGCATGTGTTAGTTTTCTGGCTGCAAAGTTGTTTTTTTTTACAGATAAAGTTTGACAATCTTGGAGGAGAATTGGTGCAGTCTGTGTTTAAATTTCTCTGTGTCTGGAGGTCGTCTCTGGAGGGATGGGAATAGTGTATTGGCATGTATTGCTGTCTGCCACTGTCTCTGTTTTGATGCTCCACTGGAGAATGTCTGAAATTTTAAAAAATCCTACGCACAGGGACTTTAATCTTTATCACTAAATATCTGGACAACAAATCTTTCTCCACATTTCTTCTATTATGTTCACAAAATTGTCTGTAAATAAAGAGACACAGCATGCTTGGATTTGTGCAGGGAGCTTAATTGAATCCAAATTTTAAAGCACAGATAGACCAGAATAGCACAACTCCGAGCCTAAGCTCAATATTTGGCTTAGTTTAGAATGAAGCTACAGAGAATAATAACCCGAGTAGCCTGGCTATGGTAAATCACATACATTACTCCTTCCATGTGTACATCACTTGAGACTGACAATGATAAAACCACTGGGGATTCAGATGAATAATATTACACAGTGTAGCTCCTCTGTCAGCAGACTATAACTTAATTTAGCTAAACTTAGAATATGGTATGAACACTGACCTTTCAATTAGTGTCTATGATGCACCATTTCTACTTTTATTGTTGATGAGGACAGGAAAGATCGGGCAAAACACCTCAAAATGCTTCCTTGAAGCAAACTCTTTGAACAGCTTTAAGCAATTTCCTCGAGGCAGAACCTCTGGCAGCTAAAGGCCCATTTCTGCCTTCAGGCCTCTGTGTTGTACCGACACAAGTCTTGGAGCTTTGTCTTCTACTAAGATGGTAACCAGCATAGTTACTGTATTACATCAAGTTATTTTACATGTTAAATTGGGCTCCCACAACGTTGGAAGTGTTGGATAGAATTCTGCTTTGAGCTAAGTCTCATCTTGTCTGAGGCTATAAATGAGAACAAGGTCATGGAGAATTTGAGGTATGATTCTTCGTTTGAAGGATCAGAAACTAAGAGAAAAATGTTCATCTGTGTGTGAAATAAATGGAGGGCAATTGAGTGTGACAGAGAAAGGCCAGATATTCCTCCCATCACTACTGATCTTGAGACAGTGGAGCTCTGGGGGAATCTGTATCTCAGCACTGTCATTACGAGGCTCCTGAGGAGACTGTATTTACATCTGTGGGAATCTTGTCTGTATTGACCAACCGCTCCCTCACCAGTCAGAGGTATTGTAGCCTTTGACTGTCGGCTTTCCTCTCCTTTCTCTTTGGCTGTGGATGCTATGGGGATTAAAGGCCTTTTTGGCCACAGTGTTGTTCCTTGCTTCTTTCCTCATTATCAGGTGCAGGCTTGTTCTTTCTCTTCTCTTCTTCCTCTTCATCCTCCTGCCTTCTCTCCCCTCCTTGTCATCCTCCTCACCCTCACGGCAGCTTGGGTCTCCTCGGCTGGGGTTTCTGCCTCCGGTGCCCGGGATGCCGCCTGCTCGGTGCTGGACTTGCGGGCGGGAAGTGAATGGACGGGTGGGGTCTTGAGTGGTTTATGGAGCATGCGGGCCAGACGGAGCTGGGCAAAGAAGAGATGACCTCCGCCGACCCCTGCCGGGCCATGTACATTTGTCACTACTGATGCCACTGCATCTGGCTGCCACTGGAGGGCCCATCCGCTGCCATGGAGACGGCGGAGAAGTGGGATGCTGGGACGACGCCCAAGTGGAGGAACTGGAGCTTATTGGAGCCATGTCTGGAGGATGCTGAGAAATCGTGGGCTGAGGGAGACAGGCAGAGAAAAGTGGTTACCCAACAACAGCACTACATGAATGTCACTAACATGGAAAAAATAAATCAAAATTGTTCGCCATCCTCTGGCCAACTCACCCATCCCAGTCTTCACACGAGACCCTTCAAATGTTCTGTTGTATTAGCTGGAAAACAAGAGAGGAAGCAAGCACTTCAAAAATCCATCTCATGTTACTGATTTGCAGAAATTATTTCAAAATACATAATGATCAATTTCGGAACAGCAGTGTTTCATTGAAATCACTGCGCAGGTCATGCGATATACCGCCTGCACTCTGAACAGGTACAGGGACGCTGGGGACACATTAGTGATGACTGTTTGCAAGAGAAAAGATTGCAAAAATATTCTAAGTAATGTTTGAGTTTAGGAAATACATTTAAGGATGGATGCTGTAGGATTCAGATTTCTAAAATGAAAATATACAAACACTGAGCCACTGTTCCACAAGTCTGTGACCCATGTTCAGTGCAGTTTAGAAAACCTAATTTCCTGCCTTAATTTAATTAAAGCAGTAGTTTGGGTAGATGGCTTTACTTATATTGAAATGGTCCCTGGGAATGGATGGATGATTGCCCTGGTGTTGCAGAGCTATTATTTCAAAAATAATTCAGATAAAGGTGTCCAGAGATACAAAACTGAAATTGAAATGGAAATGAAGTGGGCAAAATAAGAAAGACTGACAAGCAGAGAGAGAGAGAGAAGTGGAGAGAATACTGTCAGAAAAGAGACTGATCGACTGTATTTTATGGAGGGAATCTGTAGACATGGACACATTAATCATCTCTTTTTTCTCGTTAGCTGTAGGTAATAGATATATAATAACAATATAACAAACAAAGCTTTAAAGGAAGACAAATTATATTTCCGAAAATCTAGTATTTGTATTAATCCCTTTTAAAGAAAGCAAGAAGCCTAATGTCAATGTCTCACCAGTCATTCAACTAAGTTCAAATAGATTTTAAAAATGACTCCACTCTATATTTGATGTAAGCTTCGAAGCAAAGTTGGTCTTAAAAAGTTGTCCTAATAGACAATATTCTGTCCTCTTTCTGTCTCACACAGCAGACAAATAGAATAAAGAGGCTGTGGAGATGTTCGTCAGAAGACCTCAGGTGCAGGATGGTCAAGGGAGTAAAGTCTTCAGTAAATGTAGTGAAAAGATGCTAAAACAGAAAGTAACCAGCACGAGGAGACTGAAACTATGTTTAACATCAGAGATAATCTTTGTGGCAGCTTTAGAACAAGCAGGTGAGTATGTAATTTGAGAGGTGCGTAGAGTTAAATGAACAACAATAACTGAGAGAGGGAAATAACGCTCATTTATCTTAGCTGAGGATAGCATTAGTTTGATTTATGAGGTGCCTAACTGCAGAATGTATATTCATTCAAACCTGGCCGCCCACAGATAAAACAGTAATTAAGGAACACCCAGAGTCTCAAAGCTCACAATTCACTTCAAGTTAATGTTCAGTAATTTGTTATTAGCTATTGCATTAGCTGTTTTTTCCAGCATTAGAAGGAGGGAGACAATAAGGCTAAAGATTTATACCATCTTCAGACCACAACCCTCTGTGCAGTTGCCCAGCGTCCAGTAGTCACTTTAGTGCAATGATACTAAGCATCCCTCACCAGCTTCCCACCCATGACGTTGACAACTGTGTTTACCAAACGTAAGACCAAGCTGGGGTACTGCCGCCAGGGAACTGAAAACCCAAGTCTCTGAGCTGGTGGGTGAGTATTTGGCCCCAGCGCTTGTATATCCAAAGAGCAGTCATGCAGACTGCTCTAGACGGGGTGGGGGCTGTGCCTCAAGAGGTCCAGCTGGGTGTTGGATTCCACAAATGGAAAAAGATATGTGACCAGGAAGAAGAATATGTGAAAAGAACTGCCTTGTATGCTAACCCTGCAGCGGAAGATATATTTCTGCAGAGACAGAGAATGTTCTGTTGGAGAGATACATAAGAACCGCAGGATGGCTTAATTCTAAGGCAGATGAGCAGAATTATATGATCAATGGTGTCAAAGATCATGCGCAGAGATCTAAAGAGCTGCACTCACACAGTTGCCAGCATTTGTTACTAAAAGAAGCCAGTTTGTGTTCAAAGAGCTGCCTCCACTGCCTGAAACCAGACTAGAATTGATCAAATTACTGGTTTTCAAACCGATGTAATTAGAATTACCACCACGGTTGCATGTCTCTGCCAACCAGTCAAGTTGCAGTTTACATCCGCGTCATAGGATATATAAACAAAGCTGATTTGACTTGACTTTTGTTAAGCTTTTGTTGTTCTTTGTTCTGTTGTATATCTAATGTAATGCTAGTGTTGGCATCGAGAGAAACAGAACCAGAAGTCAAATTCTGCAAAGAAGCTGTAAATTTACAACACGACGCATCTAAATAATCACCAGTTTCAAGGTGGCACCCAAGATTAGTCACCAATCTGCATCCCACCAAGTGAAATATGTTCAGTCTCCCTTCTGTTGCTGGAGTCATGGCGTTGAATAATGGCCAGAAAAGTGTTTTTTGGCAGAAGATTATGAAGTCACAGTGAGCTGACCTTTAACTTTTGGATATAAATGTCATCCCTTCATCATTTTATCCTTTAAACATTTAGCAATAATGTCGTAATTAGCGTGTAAATTCTTGAGTTATAGCCACAAAAAAGTGTGAGGTCACAGTGTTGACCCTTTGACCACCGGGAATCTAATCTATCATCCTTGTGTCCAAGTTCCTTGCTAAGGAGGCATAAAAGAGTACGGCCATTTTGTTTAGTACTAGTTTTTATATGAAATCAGATTTTCTTAAAATTATCTTAGACCCTATAATGAGTCCTACTCAGAGAATGATTGTTTAAATGGATGCTAAAAAACAAAATATATAGATGATAGAAATGCTAAAATTAAGAAAAAGGCCAGGTGCACATCAAAGAGCTATCAGTTAGACTCGTCAGTGTGTGTGACAGGCCTCAGCTCATTCTGACAGGGTGAGTGACAGGGGAGTGTCCGTCCTCATATCAACCAACAGCCACACTTAAAGTTCATCACAACCTGTCACCCTCCATACACTGTCACTGATCCAAGCACCTCTGATCCTGTCAGATACATCTGAGGCCTCTGCAAACCAATCAGACCTCTTTAAAACACATCCCCTAAAACAACAAAAAAAAAAAAGACAGAGAAAAAAGCAGGAAACCTATGTTTGATTCTGGTACGCAAACATATAATACTCACCATGCTCAGTCCCAGTCCAGAAGGTATTTCATCTGGGACATCATTGCCACCCAGCTGTAGGAGACTGCAACTGGTGATGGGCGGGTGGTAGATGGTTTGAGGATGCCCTAGCCACCATCAGTGCTGCTGTCTGGTTCAGCGGCTGGATCTTCATGCTCACCGAGCACTGCTGCAAACTGAAAGAGAAGAGAAGAAGAGAGTAAGGAAAAGGAGCAGCATGAAAAGAAAAATGATCAAGAGAAAAAAACAGGTCAGTTCTCACTGTCTGAATGCAGCTGGGCCAAAATGAAAGGCTGTGCTGGGAGGACTGCTTGACCAAGGAATTTGTGTCTGTTGACGGTGTAAGGCAATGCAGGTTGCCTTTAACAAGCTTCCATTATTACTGTTCGCTGCTGATGACTCAAAGCCATTTCCATTTCCACCGCTTAAAAGGTTAGGGCTAATACAGTAACTCAATAATGTTTAATTCTGGGCTGTGGACTCAGGTCAGGCACACACCTGATATACTGTCAGTCTGACACTTGCGTTCCTTTTTCAAGGCCACAACACTGCAAGAGATTCCAGGTAGAATACCAAACAGCCAGGTGTAGCGATGTTATGTGGCAGAGGGTCGCCAACCCTGTCCATACCTAATTTGGTAAGATCGTGGCTAAAAATATTTAACAGAATGCAGGAGGAAGATGATAGAAAGCCTGCAAGTCAGCCTCAAGGTGGCAGTGTGTGGCTGCTGCCGGATATTTCCAGAGATACGCTTGCATGACTATGACAATCTGACATGCTCCTCTCAGTACATCGAACAGTAATCAGGATCTAGTGTCAACTGACTATACCACAGGGTTTCGCCAAATTGAAACGATACCACAGTTTTCCATTTGCACTGTGCTTGGTGGTGCAAATTATATTAAGTGGATATGTGGAAAAGGGAGACAGGGTGAAAAGAAACGGCCTGTGAGGACCCAGGGAAAACCAAGAAAAAGGAAACTTTGGGTGTTGATGAGAAGTGAGAGGTGTGTAGAAAGGGGTATTATAACCCATCGGATGTTCGTTGTCACAAAAAGGCTCAAGAGTCATTTAATAACGGGTTGAAGATTGTTGTGATTTTATAGCCTGAACTACTACTGTCATCCTTTTCACCATCGGGGGCATGGCACTGAATCAACAGCAGGTGAAGACCATGTGATAAATATTCAGGCAGGAAAACACTACAGATTCTTAATGCTAAAATGTAAAATTTGTCTACAATAACTGTAAAACGCTTTCTTACATGTGGCTCCACTGATGTCACGATGTCTCTGTGTTAATTAGAAACTTCAGTGATCTGAGGCAGTTGTTCTAATGAAAACCTTTTTATACAATAATGGGCAAATAGCAGCAAAATTAATTAGCCTCCTGTAAAACTGTTCCAATATGTGTATTCAAATGGGATTTTGTCGCGCCATCTCAGGGTTCAACTGCAAACACAGCGACACCGTACAAATCAACAGTTAAAGATAATGTGTGTAATCAGTAGCAAAATTATACAACATGCTAGTGACGCTTAGAAAAGATCCTGTTATTTTACAGTGAATACACAGACTGTAACCTCCCCAAAATAAGCCTCCTCAGTGGTTTTACCTCAGCCTGCAATACCACTCAGAGCAGAGGCATGAATCTTCCTGGCAGCTTCTACCATGAAGGGGATGAATTGACTCCCCGTCAACAAAACAGCAGTTCCACGTTTCTCGCCTCTCAAGGCTGTACAATATGTTTTGGAAGAAGCTGTGTGCAGACATTGGAATAATGATGGGAAAAACACCTCACTGAAAACAAAGGAAGAACATGCTAAGATTTTACAAATAATTGGCATTTTTCTGCGCCTTTGCAGAGTTATGCATGTCATCCTCAGGCTAACACCAACACGGCAACTCCTGCCTTTCTGTAAACGCGGTACAGCTAATATACAGTTCCTAATAATCGATTAACAAAATCAAATGTTATTATATTAAATAATGTTGCCTTTATTTTAGTTGACTGAGAAATGAATTGCTAAGTATTTAGATAACTGACAGTTGCTTGAATCACTTTTCAAGGAAAAATTCAAACACTCTTGGTTCCAGTTTCCAATGTGAGTATTTGCTGCTTTTCTCTTTATATCATTGTACATTCAATATAACTTTTATTAAATGGACAAAATGGATAAGGTCAAGGCATCACCCTGAGCTCTGAGAAATAGTGATGGTAATTTTGCTATTTTCTGTCAGTTTTATTGACAATATTAATTTATCCGCTTGGGAGGATAACTAGAGCAATGATAAGTTAATTAAATGAAAGTAACACCACAATTAAACAAATCAACCAAATTAATCACATTCAAACACAGGCATGATATATTTGGTATCCATGTGAGGAAAAGACTGTATATGCGGATGACAGAGCTTGTTTTTTATGCATGCAGTACAGGTGTGAGGTATTAGAAAACACAATGTTAAAAAGTAAATACTGCCTTTATATATCTTGGCATTATCACTGGACAAACAATGAATCTGCCACACAAAATAATCTGCAACCTGCACTCGTACTGAGAGGTTAGCTACACCCCAATGGCCAACAACCCCTCAGCGGCTATAAAAGCCACAGTGATGGGAATATTCAGTCAAGGTGTGGCCCTGGTCTCCTAACATTTACATAAGCAAAGCCACTACCACTGCAGATAAACACCCCCCACCCACCCCGCCCCTCCCCATACAATCTTGATGATGCCACCACTGAAGATAAGACTGACACTGTTTACTCCCCATCAACTATGAATTCTTACATTTTAATGCAGAGAACAGGGAAATGCGAGAGACACAAAGAGAAAATGAGAGAAAGAGGGAGGGAAGAGGGAAAAAATGGAGAGATACTGGTCCACATTCATTCTGCCTCACTGACATAATGCCAAAAGCAATTTCACAACTTAATTTGTATGGGTCTATTTTTAGCTGTGCCACATATTAATGATGATTGCCGATCGGCTCAGAGTGCTCCAACTTCATCACAAGCATTCCCAATCAATTCTCCCCGCTAGACACTAAATAACACCACTTTACGAGCAGCAGCCTTTCATTAGTCTCCAGTTCCTGTACTGTTCTGTTAAAGCAAGTGCTGTGAGATGCACATTATTAAAAGAGAAAGACGAACAAAATGCTCTAATCAACCCTGCATGATGTCGGGCGCTGGCATTAATATGTTCTTTGATATAAGAAATGTGAGCTGTAACAATAATTGAATGATGCACTTTCTGACAGGACAAACTTTATCCGAAAAATTCCAGAAATTTAAATTATTAATTATTATTCTTGGTGATTTTAACTACACTGAATGTGCTTGGTCAGTACTTACTATACCAAAAAGAGAAAAAAATTACCTTCTATGAACTTATTATATTTAGTGACCTACTGATTTTATTTTACTGGTCTTCATGTTGAGCAGCAAGATGAGTTTCCTGGAAACTACTATCAAAAGATCCCACACAATTTTTACCGAGCTCCTAGATTTTTTGACCAGAAAGAGAATAGTGCTGGAAAATGAAAACTGGAAACTGGGTATGAAAGAGAATATGTGGTCAAATCTTTAAATTATATATCACAACATAAACAATATATGCAAGATTTGGTGATGGTACATTAGGATTAATTTAGAGTTCCTCTGATAATGCTAATCCCATTTACATTATTAAACATCTAATACATCATTTACAACTATGTTATTTTTCGACACATTCATTCTACATTAGTATGGGAGGTATTACAGGACACTCAATTAGGAATTACTCGCAGAATCTTATCCAGAAAAGCACTGCTTGTTGGGGAACTACTTTCAAATTTTCGAAAGAATTCTGTGTAATTTAAATATTGATATAGTAACCCCAGTCAGACTTGTACATTTACAATTGAAGGGATCCTTGTCCTCTACTCCAAAAGAAACATAGAAGCAAAGACTGGGTGCAAATACAGATGGTTTTATTAACTACTGTCTACTACATGAAATGAATGCAAAAATAATGATAAAATAAAAATGTAAAGATGATTAAGCTAACAAGGTTAAAATAAAAAGGTAAAATGAGTAATGTGATATAGTGGAAGCAAATAGGTTTAAGCTATGTATTGTATGACTATATTACTAACGAATACTAGGACGTCTATGAATGAAATTTAAAGATTAAACTCAAAGTTGGCAACGTCCTCACAGAGGACTTTGGGTGGATGCTTCCCTAAGGCATCGTGTGGTTGCCAGGCGATGGTTGTGCCGGTGTGTCTCAGCTGTTGAGTCTTTGGAAGCCCAGAGACTCTCTTTTAGTTAGGTGTTGCACTCGTGCAGCCTGAGCTTCCACGAGGGTTGATGGCGGAATAAGCGTGCTAATTACTGTACTGAGCTCTGACTGGATAACTTAAGAAAACCTTGGTGTTAGCTAAACAACACAAAAATCTTCAAAAACCCTATTGTTTTATTCCAGGTGTCACATTTGAAGGCATGGTAACACAGTCTCTGCCAATCAGGGCTCGTTCTTCTTCCTTTTCTTTGTCGCAGTCGGAACGAGAAATTATTTTGCTGAATGATTTAACTTGGAGTTACAGTATATTCACCTTTCACCATGACCAGTTAAAACACTGTGAGACAATGTGAAACTAAATAAAATAATCATGCTAAACTAAGAACATGCTGAATTAGACACTGTCAGTAGATGGTAGTATTGGTGTGTGATAAATTTGGACAATTATTTTATACAACTTCATGTATTTTAAAGAGGAAGATGCTACTTCCCAGTCAAGACTGGAATCGGCCAACTGATGTTTGAGTTGACAATACACCTCCTCCTCTGTGCTAATATCTGGTCTGGAATTAGAAAAGACTCCTATTGTCTCTGTTTCCTGTCTGGTTTATGGGTGTCCTGGTCACAGTCCTGAGCAACCAGTGTATGCCTGCTACATGTCCCCCTCTATGAACTCTTTAATAGCCAGAGCTAAGAGATTGAGGTGTCTTTTTTTAAAAGTCTTTCCAAATTCAAAAACACAAGTGCAAAGGTGTAAGGATGGGATCAAACACTAGATTTATTTGCCCTAACATAAGCAGCAATCACCAGCTTGGCATACTTAATACTACGACTATTGGTTCTACACTGTAATGCAAGAAGTTGTGTCATCAGCTGGTGAGGATGCAGGTTTTTAACCCAGGTCAAACAGCTTTAGCCTCCATTTTTTAGCACAACATTATGCATGCAGCCATCAAGTGCATATTTAAGACCTCTTTGCAGAGGTACATTGGATACATTTTAGTACAAGCCAACTGTAAGTATTTAACACTTGGGCAGAGATAGCATTATTTAACTGACTCGTGATATTATCATTAGCTTAAATTAGCTAGCTATAGCTAACAAAATCTGCCAGCAACAATTGCCATTTCAACTGGCAAAATCACTTGGTATTGGATAGAAATAAGAGGCTTGCCTTTGCCTTCTGCAGTTTGAAATCAAGGGCCCATAGTTTCAAAAGGTTAGAAGAATTTGCAGGGACTTAGCTAACAAATTAATTGAAGACAAATTTTGAAGGTTTTAAGTAAACAAAACTGCAAAAAAAAAAAAAAAAAAAAAAAAAAAAGATATATGGCTTATGTCACAGCCTTGGGTATGATTTTGGGTAGCTTTTGGATGGGATGCAATGTTTGCTGATCAGAATCTGATACAATGCATAAACCATATAAAATGTAACTTACCTCTTGAAGCTTCAGTGCCGTGAGGGTTTCTCAGGATCTCAGTCAAATCTTTCTGCCATGCGTCTTTAACAGCCGATTTAAAGACTTTCCTATTGCCTAGGTCCTGCAGGGGCCGGAAGTTGTTCCTTAGGTATTCTACAGACTTGACATGGTCCTGCTGCTCGGTTGTAAAGATGGAGTAAAAGGCCTCCAGCTGGACAAGAAGAACCAGAGAATAGCTATTTGAAGCAAATTTAAGTGCTTTTGTTACTATGTGTGTGTGTGCTGAATACATCATGCAGGACTACATTTGTAACCACTTGCCAGTAGCCGACTGTTCACAACTGGAGCACAGTATTTCCAAGAGACATTCACACCACAGGCACCAGCAGGCACGGACCTCAATCATCATCCTGGCCGCCTACCGGGCTGTAACTTCTCAATGGGGCAAAATTTGTGGCCATTGATTGCCATGAATGATCTCCTGCTGCGTGCTGTAATGACTACACATTACAGATACTGTGGAATCAATGTGTCCTATGCGTGCTTGGAGAAATGAATTACAGGTTCATAAAGACTATCTGTGAGCGTCACAAACATTGAAGCGGTGGTCAATATTCTTGCAGCAGAAGTCATTTCGGAACAAAAGATTTGTCCTCCTGCAAGCTGATAGAAATTCCACTGAGCCCTGCAAATTTCTACTGCACAGAACGCTCTAGAGGATATGCAGCTGGGTAACCCAAGAATTGTATGTATAAAAGATGCAGCAAAGGACTGTGTATGGGATCAGCAAAAAGCGTGGGGCATGATTTGGCATACATTATCTCTCAAAATCACAATAGCTGAACCAGTCGGAGGTAAGCTGCTGTACAGCACATAGGTGACTGTTGTAAAATGCTACATTCTCATTAAACGTATGTTAAACTGTTACTGCGATAATTCTAATTAATGAGCATTTAAATCCATTTTATTTAAGAGCCTATAGTCACTGTCACAGACCAACAGCATGATATATGATATATAAGAGCTATCTCACACTTACTAGCATTCAAATGCCAGTAATTGGCTCCCCCTTCCCGCTTAATCATCCTCTATATAGGCAGTTATGGTTTCATATGCAGAGTAGTTGGGGAGGAACGAGGGTGAAGGGAGGAAAGAGGAGAGGTAGATGAGGGGAAAAATTGGTTGTGCGCCGACACTGTGGGACAGCAAGTGATCCACTGACTATGTGCAAATGGGATCTGACTGTGTGTGGAGAATATAGCTGTCTGGGCATGAGTGTGTGTGTGTGAGAAGACTGAACGCACCTTCGACTGGGACAGATACACAGGCCTGGAGAAGATGATCCACTCCACTACCTTGCTGCAGGGTGGTGTGGTCAGAGAGCCGGTGTATCGGTAATAACTGTCAACTGATGACGGCAGCAGATCCCTCAGGATGAAAGACCTGAGGTTGGTCTCCTTTTCTGTGGGGAGAGTACAGGATCAAAACTTGTCAATATGCAGGGATGAAAAGCACAGCATTCTGCACAGCAACAAAAATACAACATCTTTCGCTCTTTAATGCCCTGCTAAAAACCCTGCATATCTAGAGTTACTTTTACACCAACATTTACAAGGTCATTTCATTTCACTCTCCCTGTGGCATTTTTACTGCTTTCCTGAAGCCTCCACTAGTGGAATGATGGTGGAAGCTGTTAAAAGCCTCACCACTTGTTATCACTCTGGCCAGATCTCTGTACTCAGATGGGTTGAGAGAGGAGCAAAGGGAGGGGAGTCTGATAAAATGGCCTGCTCTGACAGCTGATCTGTGGCTGGGTGGTAGCGTGCTCTGCTCCGTGTAACAACCATGGCATGGGCCACGGGGATTAAGACAGATCCAAATGATTACCGGATCTGTTCTATCCTCTGTGATCAGAACCAGGCAAGGCCGTGTAGAACAAAATAACAACAAGCGGCGGTTTGTGATGCAGAGGAAGATCCCTTTATCTCCTGCAAATATGCCGTGTGGGCTATGTGAGTGGGCTTTTTTTTTTTCCATTCTTGAAATATGACGTGAAAAACCAAAATAAAGCTGAATTTATGTCAAATCCAATCTCTCACAGCTCATGACCTTATCTAAAAAGAAACAGAGGTTTGGGGTGTGGTTTGCATTTGATAGCACTACTGAGGCACTGGAGGGCTCGCCACCGTTTCTCATCTGTACTCAGAGTCAAATTCAGTATTCACCGCCTTTCTTCCCCCCCCTTCTTCAGGCAGTGTACGTGCCCTATCGCTCATGGGCCGCTGAGATGCTGATGGATGGATGACTGTGGGATAACGAGCTAGTGGAAAACCAACCACCCAAACAGGGGAGGAGGCGAGAGGCATTTAGCAGCCAGCAGGAAGAGAGTCCAAAAACCACCACACCCACACTGAGCTCTCTTTCAGCTGGAAGATGAGAGATATTGTGGCGTTAGTGCAAACATCTGCGTAGCTGTGCCGCTCAGGGTTCAGTCACTTTTGGAGACTGATGTAGATTCAAAGAGCAAACGAGCATAACCGACATGTTTGGCAACCCGCCTTTAGGAAGGTTATGTAACAAAAGAAGAGTGGAGATTAAATATCTCTGTGAAATGAAAAGTACAGGTGAAACAGCCTCCCAGCTGATAACAGACCAATCAGAAAATAGGCTATTTTCTTAACTGCAATTGCAATTAAGTTTCACTGAACAAAGTGACCCATTTTCTGAGTTGGAGGTCAATTCACCTGTGTTTTTACAGAACATCTAGCCCTATCTAGTCTCTAAGTGAACTTTTTCCCCTTTTGTGTTTTTTTTTCCCCCCTCCAACGCTCAACACAAAAAGTTATAACCTCATCACCGCACATTGCACAACATCAAAATGTCTATCTCCAGCAAGTACAGGGAGTGAAAATATAATTAGGAATGACTCAGTGAAGCCCAGCACTACTCTTGTGAAACCAGAGCAATTACTCCATGCTTCTATATATTCTCAATTTACATGTCCTTGTCAGTGTATGATTATGCTTACATAAAGACCGTCAGCGGCAGGTTGTAAAACAAGCCATACGTGTCCATGTATACAGAGCTGCTGTGTCCCGAGCTGCAGTAAAGGATTACACGGTCATGCTAAAACATCTGCTTGTGGTCTGCATAAGTCATGTATACAGCGAAGCCAGCACAGCAGCAGCAGCAATTTAAGACAATATGCCATGAAGAATAGTGCCATGACCCACAGCACTAGACATTAATAGTTTAAACGTGAATATGAGCCTTTGCAGGAGCTGCAGTCCACGAGAGCGTACACATGAACATCCGAGTCAGACTAAAACAGTGTGTTGTCTAATTGAGGCTCAGATATAATTAATAGTTCTGTCTCTGTGAGTGAGGCTCCTCGGAGGTCTCCTACTGTGGAGCTACACTACCATGAGAAGTTAAACACTGCTCATATCTTGTATTTAGACTAATTTGAGATTAAAAAAAAAAAAAAAAACGAAACAAAAAAAAAACAAAAAACAAACAATGTTTAAGCAGCTGAATAGAGTAGCATCAGTCTGGATGCAGAGGGGAGCGGTAAGTCGGCACTGTCGCGGGGAATTTACTTCTCAGATCAACCAAAACATCAACAACAGTAATGTCAGAGTGATTTTGTATGGGATTATTTCTTTTTGAGCATTCCACGTGAACTTAATCCCCACAGCAATGTTTCATGTGGAGGAGATTTTGGTATGACAGATAAAAAAGAAACATCTGTGGAAAATAAATAAATGAATATAAACACTGCACATAAATAAAGAATAACAAAGACATTTATGGACATTATCTGTAAATGCACTCACCACATAAATACTAAAAGACTGTTGTATATGATTCAGAGTTTATAAGGGGGTTACCTCCCCATTACTTACCATGATGCACTACTCCTTTCAGTCCCTGGATGATGGGGCCCACAGCTGGATTGTCCTTTTGCCCCAGCTGCAGGAAATGTCCAGGGACAACGGATTACCAAAGGGATTACAAGACCAGAATAACAACGTAACATAATGACTAAAGACGATCAATATGAGCAAAATACAGGGGGGGTGGACACAGTAAGGGCAACATCCCTACAAAACAATATAATCTAGCAGCATCTAATGATATGAAGTTCATGATGTTAAATTTTTTGATCCCAGTACACTTAACCCCAAAGTCCAAGATCACCAAACCCTGCTTGGATCTCTCTGGTTTAATGGAAAAAGTAAAAGCTTGCTTGGAGTTTGGGCAGCTGAAAATATATAATCACAACTAGACACTAAACACAAAAATGCTGACATTTTGCAAGCGAACTCTGTTTATTGGAGGATCGCAAACCAGCTAAGTGCATACCATCATCTACTGTATCGTGGTGTGTAGATATGCAAGTGTACTCGGGCACAGTATAACATTATTAATGTGGCAGGGTGGTGGAGGGGGTGTAATTGTACTCACGCTCCATACAAAGCAATCATACTTAATATGAAAACACCCTCACTCTACGAAATACATAGCAGTATTTAGAGCGTGTTTAAATAAATCATTATTAAATTATAACCTGTAATATCATGACACTGTTTTTATCATACATAATGTAGCATGTTACACAAAGTTACCTTGATGATTAGACAGCTAAAGTACAGACCAATGTATCAACAAAACACCATTAATACAACTATTTATTTGATCACTGCTCTGATTTCAACTTCTTAATTGCTATTGTGCCTTTGATGCTTTGATTTTTACAGGACATTGAACGCATCTGATGACTTCAAAGGCTTTGTGTCCTTCTGTACAGTAGCTGTTTTTATTCAGTGTAACCACCACAACTCTATGACGCCTTTTGGCCACTAGCTTCACCGTCTCCAGGCGACTAACAGTGTTGATTCCCTCCTTATCTGTTAGGCCTACTGTTAATTCTTTGTGGTGACTGAAGACTGGCAAATTCTGTTCAGCCCAACACACTACAATATTCCCAACGTCCTACTTAAAGAGACAAGACTGGACAAACCAGTGTTGGGACGCGGGGACCAATCTTCCCTTGCTCAACATTAATTCAGGTCAGTCCAAGGAGAATAATTGTGTGGAACTGAATGCTGAATGCGGATAATATGCACACCTTAGAGGCCATTAATAGGCCTTTGGGGAGCATAAGAAGAACTCTCCTCATTGATTAGAAATGGTAAATCTGAGCCAATGTGTGTGTGTCCGCTTAAAAATCCTCGCACTGTAAACTGCTATTCAGCGGATTGTGTACGGTGGTGCTAATTGCAGTAAGCAATAGGGCTGTCAGGACCCAGCGGAGGCATTTAGGTCCTCGTACACACACGGTTCATCACTGTCTGAGAGTAGACCTACATTACAAACACCTGTGTCCCCATTCCAGCCTCCCTTTGCCTGAGCGCTGACCCTTGCCTATATACTATTAAGCTGAATGTTAGCGAGCATTGATCACATGCCATCAATCGCAAAGACGGTGCTAATAGAAATAAAGAGTGTAACATGGAGAAGGACCCTGAATGTGTCAGTGCTGCTAGTGTATGCTTTTTCACGGTTCATAAATCTCCAAGGTGTTTTTACAGTTAACAGAAATTAGGACCATTCTTGTCCATTAAGAGCATATGTGCACACACCTTCAGGGGGCAATTTGTAGTATCTCAGTAAGCAATCTATGATGTGTCACTGAACAAGAAAAATAATCAGCAACCAGGTGAAGAGAAAATTTCCTATCACAACACAGGTGCCAAAGATCATTTCTAATAAATATTTATCATCTACTGACCTCAAAAACTAACTCATATCTTTATCTTTTTCACAACTGGACAAATACAACTCCAACTATTCCCCTAAAGTCATAATTGCTTCCCTGTTTTACAACATCCCTTTTCCATCCTGTATGTCTCCTACTGTTATTTACTTTATTATTTCCCTCTCATTTTTGTCAGTTTCAATCCGCTCGTTATATTTATTCACTCATCTCTCTGGTTTTGCAAACTATTTCTAACAGTTGGCAGTAAGCACTATTTACATTCACAAAGTTATTTTATAAGCCTATAAAAAAAGGACATTTTCCATCTGGGCAATGCCACCTACAGCTAATTGGAGAGAGATTTTCCTCAAGAGCAGTGTAACTCCTCTTAAAAATCTAATCACCTAAGGCTGTCAGTAGTTTTTCAGGTATTTGGTCACGAAAGTATTGACCAAAAAACCCAGACATTTTTCACCTGATGATGGTGCTGCATGAAAAGTCAGGGGCTTTCCAAGTGTGATCACAACTAAACTTGAGGTAGATATAAATGTGTGTACCAAATTTCATGGCAACTCATGTAATAGTTGGTAATATATTTCAGTCTAGATCAAAGTGGTGGACTGACCATCACACAGACCTTGTAATCTCCTGAGCCGTGCCGCTAGCATGATTAAAAAGTCAACGCTCTGTGGGTGTTTTCATGTAATTTTGGTTTTCTTCTTATATTTGTTTTGACCTTCAATCTTTGTTGACACTTTACCTCAAAGAAGACAGCCATGGCAGCGATGATGCGTCTTTCCTTGATGGCAGCGCTGAGGCTGTCAAAGTCATCTGAATTGTAAAGGTAGATCTGCATCTGTGATGGGAAACAGAGCATAAACAGCTTGAGGAGTGGACAAGGAGAACGAACAGTCCTGTCATCAATCACTTGGACACACTGCTGAGGAGCTGATGAAAAGCTGTTTTGAGGGGCATAAAAGAGGGTGTATTTATCACTCTCATAAATCTCCCATAATCTGTGTCATTCCTTTTTGTGTGCTGCCACTCCTGGAGGATGTTAGAGAAATACAGCAGCCCATTCCTTGGGGCGACTGTCCTCACAGAGACAGTCACGAGCAGTGAGAAAGAACTGGAGGAATGTGCTCTTTTCCTGTGGAGAGATCTAACAGAATGGTGTGCTTTTAATCATTGCTCCCAATTACCTTAAATCACCCACAACATTGCTTCTGATTTCACAACAAAGCTTAGGATGTGTGGGTATAATCCACAAGCCATTGTACACAGAATACATCACATACCTGCCATGGGTCTGGTTTTCTATAAACAACGATTTTCATTCCTTTCATTTCAAAGCAGACACGTTATGGTAGTGCTGATCAAAATCAGCAAATGATTCTAAAAGTAGCAATTGGAGCTGTCCATCATCTCACTGTCTGGAGCCTCTTTAAATTGAAAAACCCTTTCATGTCACTGAACCAAGTTAATTGGCAATAAGAAAAAGGTCCTAGATGTTGATTTAATTAAAGCCTATGCTTGCCTTTTTTCTTTTTCAAAGGAAAATTAAGAGAAACCCCCAGCCACAATTGGCTGTGCTGACAACAGCTGCAGAAAGTCGACGTAAATAAGCGTATAAATAAGGATAAATCCATTAATGTGTACCGCAGGCCTAAACCAGGTACAAAATGACTCAATCCAGATAATTTAAGTTAATCAGTTTCCTTCAGAGTTCCTTTAACTGCAGCCTTTAATGGAGCTAATTTGTTGTCTGAGAACTCAGCAAGAAAGAGCACTGGCCATTCATCACCCTTCAGATGTTATTAACTACATTACCCAATTAAGCTGGCCCCCTTAGGCTTCATTTACTCGCTGAGATTGGCTCATGTGACCCGCTCTTGTTAACACCACACTTTGGAAAACGTGATTATCAAACAAATTATCAATTATCAAACGCTTTCATAGCGGCCAATAAAAATAAATGTTGCCAAAAGCGATTTGAATCTCTTGACTGCATGCTTGGTTTCACAGTATGTTTTTGAGATCTGACATAAAAACCTCTCATTGGAGTAAAGTTCATCCACAGATATTGCCCAAAGTTGTTGATTTTAAGCAGGACAGACATGTGGCCTGACCAATCTTTAAGATGTCTTGAGACATCCAGACACATTCATACGTGTTTGTTTTTATCAGTACAGTACTAACTATGGTGTTGTACAGCGAAATATGTAAAGACCAATTGGAAAATGTTGAGTGCCAATAGCCAATGACAGCTTGCGAGAGACCAGAGGGAACAGGTGGAGACTAAAACACAACAAAACATTATTTGAGCTTTATAATTTGCCTCCAGTTTTCTCTGCAGAGCAGATAGTCCATGTCGTCCAGATCTCCCTGAGCCACTCTTTTGTCTAAATTCAGTTTATAGCCCTCTATTTTTTTTTTTCCCCGTTTTCCGGCACAAAGTGAGCGTAAACACAAGTGCTGAGCGCTGCTCTGCATTCCCAAGTTCAATTTAAGCACAAACAGGTGAAAAAACAAAGTCATGTTTGGCATGATTTCCCAAGACGGCAAGATATAGAGGCGAGACAAGAAAACTACAAGAAATAAGTTTGTGTTCGGAAAGATCTTAGATTTATCACAGCAATACAAATGTATTCCTCTTTCCTTTCTTTATTCTCTACTGCAGCTGTGCTACCGCAGCATTTTGTTGTTAACAGGTGAATGTGTCTTTTTTAACACAGTATGATTATCTCACTCCAATCACACATAACCATCCACCTTGTTCTTTCACTTGAGCACCTGCAAAGTGCTAGAGCGCTCATTTTCAAGAAGAATAAAGTGTCACAAAATTTTTACAGTGGGTGTTGCTGAACAAAAACTTGAAACGTGATGTTTCACATTAGGATTACTTCTTCACAAACAATGAACAAGACAAGACTGTAGAGTAAAGAGCAGATTATGGGTCAGTAAACATAGATATGATGTGTTTACTACCTTAAAGTGACAGCAACCCAGTGTTTGCTTCAGTAAGAATACACAAAGATTCACAGCAAGATCTGAATCTCCCATTTTCATACACTGGTGATACCACTGATAATACAACATAAAGCTGAGTGGGACTGAACAAATACCTGGTAAATATACATTAACGCTGGCTCCAGTGATACAGCTAACTTAAAGGTTTTTTTAGTTTTTTATTCACTATGTTGTTCATGTGTTAGTATTGCTATGAAGGCTGTTGGGAGTTAGACACAATAAACACACATCATTCTTTTATAACTTCAGAGAATGGGCTCAGTCTATGGTGGCCCTGAGAGCTCAACATGCTGAAACTTAAAAAAACATGTGCAAATAGACAAAAAACAAGCAAATGAAAAGAACATTTTCACCACTTCTGATTGCAGGATCCAGATATTATTGCAAATTAATTGTTTGCTGACGGGGTTGTTGACTTCAGTAACTCAATGCTCCAGAAACCATGGCAACAACTCGCTCGTTCAGGGGTGTTAGTCAGTTTTAAGGATTCAAGTTTAAGGATTTTGTGTGTTCTCTGTTTAGTTGTGCTGTCTATACTCTTGATGTTTTTGAGTTGTGTTTTCTGTATTTGCTTTGTGCGGCTGTAGTTCTTGTATTTGCATTTTATTATGCTTCATATGTAAAATGAATGACTGTGTTTTTCAATTTTCAATGTATTTTAAGTCTTTTCTGGGGTTTTTTCCCCAAAATATTCTGCATATGTCGTTAAATTGGTGAATGTGTTTTCTTCATTTTCTTGTGTTTCGTCTGTCTGCATGGGTGTTGTTGAGCTGCGGTGCAATAGGTTCTCAGAGATGCTTCCTCCATCCCCATCTGTCTTGACTCTCACTGGATATTCTTAACTTTCTGTTGCAGAGATACTTTCAGTTCTACTGGAGCTGTTCTCCTGCTGAAATGTACTGTACTGTGCAGCCACTCTAACGCTTCATACATCCACAGTACTGTGTGCAAACTCGTACCCTTCCAAGGTATGATTTGTAATCCATGTATAATTAATCTAACCTTGGTGACACCCTAATATATTATTAGAAAAGATCTCCCTATGGTACCCTTAGGCAGAAAAAAATCCACTGTTTCATTTTTCATTGTGCTGTTTGAGCGAACAGGTGGTCCATCTATCGATTTCCCCACTTCACTCCCACGAAAAAGACCGTGGTTAGATTAATGTCAAGCTCAGGAGCCACAGGCCGAGCAGGCCATTGGCTGTTTTTTTTTTACATGGCCATGTTACAAAGGCAAAGCAGTTCCATAATACAGCTCGCTGAATTTGTCTATCCACCCCCTGTACCCATGTGTGAACTATATTTGTGTGGGTTTTTAAGCTTCTGGGCAGGTGGTATAAACGCTTTGGAGGTTTATTTTTTTTCCCACTGTAAAGAGTAAGTGTGGTGTATGCAACTCAGGGCTCATTGTGACTCATTTGGAGTGGAGAGATAATTAGACAACAGATTGGAAAATAGTCTCTGTTAAGAAGAGACAAATAAGCCCTGAAGCTCAACCTCCAAGGTCATGCAGCTCAACTCCAGAAGAACAAAACATATACACAACAAAACAAAACCAACCTCTGCTATAAAAGATCCCCGGGTGTATGAAACACAAACATTTGGAGACATGTTGAGTTTTTGCCGCACACGTGGTATCAGATGTAATATAATCCCAAATATATCAAATCCTGTCAAAGTATAAATATGAAAAATGAAAATGCCACATCTTACAGGATGGAACAGTTAAATGGCCAAAGTCTAGATCCTACATAAACATATTCCCCATCAGCCATTCATCATTTGATTTCACTCTTTCACCTCCTGGTCTACAGTGTGAAATAATGCATTACATTTGATACATGTGGGCTGACTTATTGATAAAAGAGAATTATAAAAATAAAAAAAAGACCTCCCACTCTGTTCTGTTGTTTGGGTATGTGGTGCACTATGTACATATACAAAGTTAACAGGAAATATCTTTGCTGAAATCTGGATGGAATATTTTTTTATACTTCCTGCAGGAAAGGTCAAGACGATTGAATTTCCCATGAGAAAATGACCGTTACGTTCCTGAGCGGCTGTCCTCTGCTAGCTCTGGTTTTTCTAATGTTGTAATTTCTTTGAATATTTCTCCATGGTGTCACTTATGAAACCCTCAATCCCCCACCGTACTGTGTGTCAAGTCAGCCCTGTCTGGGCTGCCTGTTTCTGACATGCGTGTTAACAGAATAAATGAGGGTTACCCATCCTTTAAGTTATGAGGAAAATGCCAGACGTGATTTGCATCCAAATGGCAGCATTTCATTCACGATCGCTGTCATGCATTGAGTAGCATTCAGCACGCCGGTGAATTACAAATACATAGATTCCTCACATAAGCACAAATACTCTAACTGATTATTAATGACTGTTATTTAGCCCTATTATAGCCCTGTTAGACTGTAATTGTAAGATTTGCATTAGTACTGTACTAAAGATCCGCATCAAACCATTCATAATCCTATTCATGTGTTTAGTTTGCTCCTATAGACAAATGTGTGGATAATATGATAATATATCCTTGGCAGGTATGTATCGTGATGTTTTCATATGTTAAAAGGGAATCATTTGTTCAAATTTCAAGCACATTAGCTTTGGAATCTGTGTTCTTTGACAGAGAGGTCAATACAAAAACCTTGATCTATACACAAAGACATGCTAAACTACAAATCTATATCTCACATCTATAAATTATGCATCTGGAGGGCATACTTTTCTTGTTCTTTCTCAGCTTTTTTCTAACAGCTGCCCAAATTGGCCATTAAAGTGAATTCCATCGTCTTATTTAGAAGCACACCATCAAAGGAGCCATATGCACAACAGCTTTATAATGGCTGTATATAATCCCGTGCCCTTTAACACTACGCTGAACACAAAATGATGTGGCAAAAAATAAATCTAATTACTCAGCCATTCAGCATCAAAAGCCGTGCCTGCAGAGAAAGGCTCCAAAGAACAAGGCCAAGAAACAAACACAGGAGGACTCTAGCTGCTTGTTTGGAGATAGGACCGAGAGACACCCTGACAGCCATTTCCTGTTTTCACACACAGTTATATTTACACTAATTATTTGACAATAGAGGGGGTAAAAACATTTTATATAACCCCTCAAAATGTAAAAGTATGACAAATTTGCGAATTCATTTTAGATAATGAATGGGAATGGCCTTGTAAATGATAAAAATTTGAAAGGCACTAATAACTCATTCTCCGCACCACATAAAAAGACCAGGATTTCTGCTTTAATCCACAAGCCAGAATAAATAATACCAAAAGGTTTCAGACTTAATACCCTTTATATCTGTGCTACAAGAGTTGGTGATGTCTGTTGAAATTTTTTTCTGCTTTCCCTTTATTACTTCCAGTCTGTTCTCCCTTTGTTTTTTCTACCCATTCTTTGTCTTTTGGCACTAATGGCGCTGATAAATCAGTCGTGACCTTGTGCATAAAACATTTCAAGAGCAAGAAAAGCACCAACTTCTGCTTCACTGTTAATTTCATTTAAACTCTGCTACAAAACTTGATTTTTCCCACACTTTTTAGATCGCCTTTCATTGATGTGGAATCCTTGCTACTGCATCTGCAAAAGATGTCAGATATGTTTTATTGTATTTTGATTAATTACTGTACATTAACATGGGAAGTAAATACATGCCATTTGTTTGATGCTTTGAATGTTAATTCACAGATAACTTCCAGTAATTTTTTGCATCTTACTGTTAAACCTGCAGTCTGAAGGTTTTAAAGGGATACACTGGCAATTTGTGCTGTACTGTCATAGAGGAACTCACAAGACAATGTTTCTACGATTTCCCAAAATACAACTTGAACGCTTTTTGTTAAACCATGCCAGGTAAATTCCACCTCTGTCAAACCCCACACACCCCCACTTTGTAACACAGGCTTTCTGTTCTGTGAATTTCTAGTCTCTAAGCATCATCATTCAGCATCCTTTGAAAGCTGGAGTTTACCTAAAAATAGCTACTGACCAAAGTAAATTCTGTTTTCTCTGATTGCCTGAACAATCTTCAGCCCTCAAACCCACTAGAGCTTCCTGGACAGGAGTTGAAACTGGATTTTAGAAGCATCAACATGCTGCCTCAATTCTGCACCAACTCTGTGACACTATTGAACTTTGTGAGGACTAGAATACCCACAGAAATGTTTCAAGCACTATTCAGTCCATGCCACAAATAATTCAGTCAAATCTACAAGCAAAAGCATGTCTTACTTTTCATTTTGGTGTTCAAGGCCTTAATTAAATTATATATAATTTCCATTGATTAAACATCTGTTTGCGTAACAAGACTTGAGTTCAGGAAGAGCAGCAATTTGTTGCTCTCTATAAAACCCCATCTATCTAAACACTGCAGTGCCTTGTCGATTCTCCTACATTCATCGTTGACCCTCGGGGCCCAATATTGCACATTTGTCAAAGTGTAGTGTAGCAACAGGATGTTTTACCTCTACAGGGAACCTTCTGCCACTTATGCTGTGTTCTGAGCCTGCTGATCCATTACTCTGGCCCCAGTGAAACTCCATCTTCTCAGCCTTAAAGCGGCCTGGCAGTCCAGCACCTCTTACAAAGTAGTCATCCTTCAGGAGAACAGCAACTGGAAACAAAGAGGAGATATATATATATATATATATATAAAAAGAAAGAAAGAAAAAAAAAGAAGATGCAATCAAACAAAGATGGAAAATTAAGTATACTCATGCAACAGCAGCAAAATGGAGATTAGTCATCACAAAACTGATTCTACAGACGCTCGGAGCGGCAGTGGCTCATCTTTTTCTTTTACGCCTATTATCTTAAGATCAGAACTTTAATTCTCATTATCTAAATTCTCATCTGTTTTTTTTGTAATGACAGCTCAATTATCTCAAAATAACACAAATTCAGTGGCATTCGTATTTGTCCTGATCCTAAGATTATACATTTTGTTATCTCTTGAGATATAAAACGTCATCTGAATATTGTCTATAACAGAATGACAATACCACTTGCACCTGCTTCACACACTGATCTATTAGTCAGTGTCTCCCTCTGTGATATTTGTCAATCTGTGTGAAAAAACCTGAATAGACTCTTAAGGAACATCAATGTAGCAATCAAAACTTGGCAAAGAGTAGTTCTGACTTGTTTAAATATTTAATGCATGTGTGAATTGTGCAAATTCCTCATTTCCTTTTCCTTTGTTGGTAAAATTGGATCAAATTGATAATTAAACTGTCCTGTTCTGAAATTATTACACAGCAAAACAGATCAATGCGTTTTTTATCCTTTCATTAAAAAGGGGGCCAAGAAGCTGTAAAGTCTCTAATGACCTGGACTTGGAGGGAGGTAAGCATTGCCCAAGGGTATTTTTGCTACCTGGTGACCCCACAGCCTGACATGGTTTTCCTTCTTTAAGACCCTCTATGCGGGAAATCATTTCCTCGCTGGATACAAAGTCAGTGGTGGGCACATTCACAATGATGCCACTGATGTGCCCTTTAGAGCTAACACCTGCCAGCCTCCTCCTGTGGCCTTCACGTTCCATCAGTTGACTGTGGGAAGCTGTGGCGAACAGCTTCAGACAAAGCCATTCTCTCTTAAACTTGTTCTACGGTTCACTGGGAAGCCATAATGGAATTCACCTGTTTTGTGATCTTTTTTCCACCTGCTAGCTTTTTGCATGACTGCAATGCCATTGCTTCTGCCTGCATAATAGCAGGCATTTTTACATTTTCCCTCATACAAGATTATTACCAGTTTCTGCATTGCCGAAAGTTTCTAAATAACATTTTGTTCTGGGAAAAGATTAAACTTGGGCATTTTTGTGGCATTTTTATGTGGTGTCACTGTTATTTACGAATATCCCATGAATGAAGAGTGAATATTAACAGTAATTGAGTTTCACTGGCATACACACAAGGATATAACTTTAAAAATATCAGTTTGAAAGAGTTTACGTGCAAATACACTTATGATATTTGTGTAAATATCAATGTAAGAAAAAGTTTTATCTCATTTTCAGGCCGTTCATAGGCTGCGATGTAAATGTGACATTATTTTGTGCAATTTCATTAACTTTAAAATGACATGTCTTCAGAAAATCACTCACTCATATAGCCTCAGGTCTCTATCAGTACAGATTTGCTGTGGAAATAAGTTAATTTTATTTCTGTGAGCACCTCCTCTGAATACTGACGGCCAAAACTACATTTGGTCTCAAAACTAAACAGAACCTAAAAAACTAAGAATTACAAAATGATTTTGCTTATTCTGTCAGTTTCCTTGTTGATATATGAGGTTATTTGTGTACTGTGGGACGTACTTAGGTTCCCAGGGGTATTCAATCCCGATTTTTTTCTCCATTATTCTCCTAACTGCCTATCAGAAGCCAGAGATTCAAGAAGTGAAGCAGTGTAAATATGTCACACTGTGAAATATTATTCTCCAAAGTTATACTCTACAGACATGAGCCACCAATTTACTCAATAACCTCAAAAATGACTACTTTTGCAAGATATTGGTGTTTGCTTAAGGAGAACTGACCATATCAAACACCACAGCTCTGCAAGCTATCTGCCAAAAAAAGAGAGCCCAGTTTCTCCAAAATGTCTAATTTCTCACCATGCACTTTTGAAATTCTGCTATGGCTTCTGAGATGGTTTTTCACGGTCATACACTTTTTAAAATTCATAGCAGACCATGTAATTCTCCTCCTGAAGACATTACTGGTGTTATGAGGTTTTCATGTGCCAAGAGCAATTTGGATTCACCTTAAAAGTTCAGTCTGTCTGCTTCCGTGTAAGCCAACATTTGGAAATGTGCTCAGCAGTGTCATGTAAGGGTGAGTTTGAGCTGTGTTAGTTTACCATGGCATCTGAAACACCATCATGATAAGGCAGATTATCATTGTACTGGTGTCCTGGCCGAGGTTACATGTTAATGTAGCTGTAACCCTTTACCATGTCTACATTTGACATCATTAGGTAGATTAGACCTGGTGCTCTGTCGGCTGATCCCCCCCACCCCACCCCTCTTTACAAAGAGATTTAGTCAGCCTCTCTGGAGAAGGACAGCCCACTTTTAATCATATCACAAAGCAAACCAGGAGGATGAGCATGTACAAGCAAACACAGACTGTCAGTAAACACAGATGACATGAGGAACAAGCTGTGCAGAGAGAATGGATGAAATCAAAGCAACAGAAACAGTTCACCATTTGACGGATAGTAGGAAGAACAGTGGAGAAAATGGGTGTGAGATCCAGAGCAAAAGGAGGGAAGAGACAAGAAGATCTGAAGAGAGGAGAACTTCGTGTGATGAGGGATGAGCTGAGCCCCTGTCGTGAGGCAAAGAAGAATCTGCCAGCGGTATTAACGTGCCAGTGCTGCTTAAGCTGATGGCCCACAGCATGAAGGAAAAGGTCTTAGATGCAGGAGATTTCCAAGACTGACAGCATCAGGTCAATGTGAAAATCTATCTGCATGGGAAAGAACTACCCGTCACGTGATGACAATTGTGCAACTCATTTGCAAACACGCAAAACGTTTGCAGAGATGGTAATAAATCCCCGCTGTTGCTGTTGTTGACGTAGTGTAATCCTGTGTGCAGCACAAGAAAAGTCAAGGATAGGGGATGCTGGTTGGCCCTGGGAGTTTCATTAGAAATGCGGCCCTGGGTGTGTTTGAACCCTCCAACAGCAGAGCAGGAATTAGAAGCTTAGCCAAAAAGACCTTGAATCACAGCCTGTGAAAGAAGGGGAGTATGTGTGAAAGTAAATCCTTGATCAATGCAAATGTCTCTGGGGGTCCTCCGATTCCTCATGCATTTGGTTGAGAGTTGTTTGAAATTTTACTGAGAAATGTTTTGTTGAGGAATGCAGCTTGAATGGCGGCCAATCAGCTCGATCTCAAAGCGGGTCAAGGCACGGGGGAGCGTTGTGAAATCAATCGCAATGAACTTTTAAGATCTATTCACTCAGTTCTTAATTACAACACTGACTTTTAAATAGTATGAAGTTAAAGCCTCTTCGGTGCGGGATTTGAACATTTCGGCACCAGCACCCCCCTAGCGGTGGCATCAAAATGAAACACTGACCGATGCACGCCAGTAAACACAGCCACATGGACAACTTCAGTATTTTAATTTGTCCTTTTCTTGTGGTTCGTGTTCTTTCTTATCTACAGTTTTCTTTTTCCTTCAATATACTTTACCTTCAATTTTAAGAGCTAGTATAATCACTTATAGTAGCCTGCTGGTCCAGGTCACCTGCAGTGCAGCCACTCCACACTTAACTCCTAGATTTCAAGAGCAATGTGTTATGTTACAGCCTCACATTTTAATGTATTTGTACTTCATTTGTAATATGAAAACTTAACTTTTCCACACAGTGTGTCCTCATAGTTTAGTAATGAAATCAAGGGCGCACCACGAAGCCTCTCTCCTGCGTGGCCGCTGACAGTGCTGTCAGACAAAAGAAAGGAGATTGTACCAGCGTCTGGTTCAAAAATAGTTTAGCTGACTTCACTAACGACCACCATCAGAGCTGAGAGCATTGGAGCAGCGAACAGAAACGGGTTGTGCTGCTCTTCTCTCTGTTTCCATCACCCCTTTTTGTTTCTACAGCTAGTTTTGCAGCTTGGTAATTTCAAGACAAGACTCGACTGCCATGCTGTTATCCCATCCAGTCTTCTTGGCAGATGATACAAATCATCGGCATTTATGGGGCAGCCCTCAAATTTGCATTTGGTGCATCTTCAATTATAATCTCAAATATATTGTTCTTTAATCTATGTATTAAAATGCGTGGAAACAGTGAGGAAATCAATTGTTGATAAAAACCAGCTGGACTGCATTGTTATGAGCAACGTTTACTTGCACTGGGCAAATTTTACTCACATATACCTGTTAAATGATCTTATTCTGGTGCCTTTCTGATTGAGGGTTATACCTTTGTAACTAAAATTTAAGACTATAGTAGCATTCATA
>BRZM01001256.1:0-62599 GCA_033238685.1 Lates japonicus | reverse complement strand
CTGCTCACTGGATATTTTCTCTTTTTCTGACCATTCTCTGTAAACTCTAGAGATGGCTGTGTGGGAAAATCCCAGTAGATCAGCAGTTTCTGAAATACTCAGACCAACAACCATGACATGTTCAAAATCACCTTTCTTCCCCATTCTGATGTTTGGTTTGAACTTCAGCAGCTCGTCTTCACCATGTCTACCTGTCTAAATATATTCAGTTGCTGCCATGTGATTGGCTGTTTAGATATTTTCGTTAACAAGCAGTTGAACAGGTGCACCTAGGTGTACCAGGTGTATCTCACCACCTACCTGTGCCTGCCCGCTACTTAGCTGAACTGTTGTAGCTCACACTGCGGCTGTAGCGCTGCTACTGCCAGCTCCATGTTTCTACACTGAATCTGCCTCTGATAATGGCCATCAATAACAGAAAGTTTCATTTTATCTCATTATACCCTGTCAGTGACTTTTGTTTACCCTTATTCAGAGTAAGTAAGAGAGAGTGAGTGTTTGAGAGAGAGAGAGAGAGAGAGAGAGAGAGCACCATAGGCTAAAAATACTATAATTATAGCCCACAGGTTACATAACTGACACTTTTCACTATAGTTAATATATTTATGTGAAGAATATGTCACAGATATAGCCTGGATGATTTTTTAAAAACCATTTTAGCAATTCCATGTTAGTAAAAAGGAAAGTGAAGGCTCAATGTGGACTATATAATCACAGCAGAAACACCATGTAGTATGTAATTATGTTAAGAGGTAAACAGAAAGGTTTTCTGGCGCTTTCTCTCTTTCTCTAGCTCCATTTTTACAAAACATGTTCAAGGCAGGAATATAAGATAAGATAGATAAGATAGACTTTATTTATCCCACTTGTGGGAAATTCACGTTACAGCAGCAAGAAACAAGGGTGACCAAAAATAGAATATATATATATATATATATATAGATAGATAGATAGATATATACACACACACACACACACACACACATATATATATATACATATATATATATACATACAGAAGTAACAAAGTTAAAGTGCAGCAATCAGCATTAGAAAAAGTCTCTGTAATAAATAGAAAATGTGCAGTTGTAATATAGGAGAAATAGTGATAATCACTGAGGTAGATAAAATTTGTGCAAAATAAAGTGAGTCCAGAGTGCAGGTTTATTGTTGGGTCAGTCTGGTGTTGTACATCCTGGTGGCTGTTGGAATGAATGACCTGAGGTAGCGCTCCTTCTTGCACCGCGGATGCAGCAGTCTGTTACTGAAGGAGCTACTCAGGTCTCCCAGAGTCTCATGCAGGGGGTGGGAGGGGTTGTCCATGATAGACGTCAGCTTGGCCAACATCCTCCTCTCACCCACCTCCTCAGTGGAGTCCAGAGAGCAGTCCAGGACAGAGCCGGCACATCTGACTAGCTTATTCAGACTCTTCCTGTCTCTCTCTGAGGATCCACTGCTCCAGCAGACCACTGCATAAAAGATGGCAGAGACCACCACAGAGTCATAAAAGGTCTTTAGCAGTGCCCTGCACACTCTGAAGGACCTCAGTCTTCTCAGCAGGTGGAGACGACTCTGGCCCTTCTTGTACAGGGCGTTGGTGTTATGAGACCAGTCCAGTTTATTGTTGAGGTAAACACCCAGGTATTTGTACTCCTCCACGATCTCAATGTCCAAACCCTGGATGTTCACTGGTGCAGTGAGAAGTGACTTCCTGCTGAAGTCGATCACCACCTCCTTCGTCTTGCTGGGGTTGATGTGCAGATTGTTCTTGCCACACCAGTCAACAAAGTTGGTGATGACCTCCCTGTACTCCAGATCGTTCCCCTGAGAGATACACCCAACAATGGCTGTGTCATCAGACAACTGTCAGTGTTGTGTCTGAAGTCCGATGTGTACAGGGTGAAGAGGAAGGAGGACAGTACTGTACCCTGTGGGCCCCTGTGCTGCAGACCACCACATCAGACACACAGTCGCAAAGCCTCACGTACTGCGGTCTGTTGGTGAGGTAGTCGGTGGTCCAAGCAGCCAGGTTACAGTCAACTCCAGCTCCTTCCAGCTTCCCCCTGAGCAGAGATGGTTGGATGGTGTTGAATGCACTGGAGAAGTTGAAGAAGGTGACCCTCACAGTGCTCGCAGTGTTCTCCAGGTGTGAAAGGCATCTGTGCAGCAGGTAGATGACAGCGTCTTCCACACCAATGCCAGGTCTGTAGACAAACTGCAGGGGATCCATCGCATCACTCACTAGGAGACGGAGGTGGCTCAGGACGATCCTCTCCATTGTCTTCATCAAGTGAGAGGTTAGGACTACTGACCTTAAGTGTTTCAGCTCACAGGGATGCGCAGTCTTTGGAACTGGGACCACGCAGGATGTTTTCCACAAGAGCTGAACTCTCTCCAGACGGAGGCTCAAGTTGAAAATGTGCAGAAAAACCCCACAGAGCTGATCTGAACAGTCCTTGAGCAGTCTGGCACTGATGCCATCAGGGCCCATAGCCTTCCTCGCTTTGATCATCCTCAACTCCCTTCTCACCTGGTCAGATGTGATGGAGAGGCAGGGAGGGGGAGTGACCCCTGCTGTGAGTGGTGTGTGGATCTCCCTGATGGAGTGTGAAGGGGGGGGGGGGGGGGGGGGCTCCTCAGTCTATCTCTTCACATACCTTTTGGTAGGTGGTTGTTTATTTACCAGGGGTATGTAGGCAGGGACCAGATGCACCAGGTTGTGGTCAGATCGGCCCAGTGGGGGGAGGGGTGAAGAGCTGTATGCATCCTTGATATTTTCATACAGCAAGTCCAATGTCCTGTTGTCCCTGGTGTTGCATTTCACATACTGAGTGAAAGTGGGGAGAGTGGAGGACAGGGAAGCATGGTTGAAGTCACCGGAGATCAGTAGCAGGACCTGGGGGTGTGATGTCTGGAGTTGTGATACAACAGTGTGCAGGAGCTCGCAGGCCCTATCGGCTGAGGGGGGGATGTACGCAGTTATAGCTGTAACATGCAAGAACTCCCTCGGGATGTGGTATGGGATGCGACCCATAGGAGGTTTTGTGGAGAGCGACCCAGACACACTAGCCAAGTATAAATACATGAAACAGCATAGACCACTTGTGTAGGCTACAGCTTTAGCTCTGCATGGATCCTAGGCAGAAGTAGAAATAAAGCTTTATGCTTGGTTTATACTATGGTGTAGTCTACAGCAGAGGGTCCACAGTGATGCAGCACCTGAGCTGTAGCTACCATGTAGGTACTGAGCAGAAGTATAAACCAGGATTAAGACGTGTGGGCTGTAATAGCTGCTGCTGAATGATCTGGATAGTTTGCCCCAGGACAGTCCTCACCTGGTGCCAAGGGTATACACTAGTATCCTGAAATACTCTTTCCATATTGTTCAGTGAGCATTGAGTAAACCCACTTCGAAAATCCCCCCGATGCAGATCATTCAGTCGTCCTCCACAAGCCAAATATGTTTTCCTAGAATGATGAAGGCATGACCTGCTCTACTCTGCCTCTAACTGGCTGGTACACTGTTGCTTCTCTGGTTGGGTTGGTTCGGTTTAGACATGAGGAGTGACGATTGGTTTGGGTTAGAATATCAGGATAAGACAATCAGAGACAGAGAGGGCAGGTGAGGCCTTCACCTTGCCATCCTCTGAGAAAAATATGGCTGTCAGTACAACTCTCAGCTGATCCAGTTAGGATAAAACCCTAACCCTAAACCAGGACCAGTAACATTTGAAAACTGTCCCTCGACAAATAATGTTAGTTCAATAATGGTGGAAGACTCTGACCTTCACTATCAGTTACTAATCAGCTGTTCAAAGACACAATTTACAAAAGAAACTACTGGTCCGCAGACTGTTTACAAGGTGAGAGAATAGTTGTCAAATTTTCATGTGTGGAAGGAAAAAGGAGATGTTCACTCAAAATGCTTTGTTATGTAATTGTCTCACCCTGTAGTCTTTGAGCCAGTAGTGATGTAAAATCTGCATCTGTTCTGTAGCTTATGGTCATTTCATAATGAGCCTTACTCCCTGAAATCATTTTCTTATTGTGCTTGTGTATTTCTTCTTTGTCCTCACTGTATGGAACAACAGGAAACCTGCTGAAATATCAGCTACAAATATGAATCAATATCAGAGAAGTCCAGAAAAATTAACTACAGGGCAGGTAAATATGAACTGGGCTGTGGTTTACTGCTCTCTTCTATCCTAAACACTGTTTGACATCTATTCTCTGTTTGGTTTTTGTTCAGGCTGCACCCATCATTTCTCACTGTGGGAACAAACAGGAGCAGTAGTAGGAGGCTGAATGAGAGACTTTAACTGTCTGTATCTTCAACTCAGAGCTGTTCTGTGTTCTCTGAGCTGTGAAATCATTTTCCTGAGGATGATTGAAAGGTTTCTCTGGGGTGCCACCAGTCTCAATATACAGAATTGCTTTGAATGTTTCTGTGTCTTTCTTCTGGTACCAGACTACAGGATATACCATCACACAGCTCAGTTCCACAGCTGAAGGAGACAGATTCACCAACTCTCTTGGTCAATGATAACTGGTCCTGAACCAGATCTTCTCCCTCCCATGGCAGCCAGCGCTGTAGAGACACAGACAGACAGGTAGATGAAGGGTCAATTATGACAGTGTTTATTAAGGTTGAGTTTATTGTCTGATTGGCTGGAAACACTCACCTGAACACAGACAGCACAGAGCAGCAGCTGGGAGGCATTTGTGCAGTGGTGTTTCCTCTGGAACCTGGGGAGAAGTGGCGCTCTGATGCAGCTAGGCCAAACAAGGACAGCTGTGAGATCAGACGGGCATTAACTCTGACGGCTCTCCTCACTCCCATGTTACCGGCCACACACAAGGCTGCTGATTGACAGCACTGAAGCTGAAAACTGCAGCATGTGGTTTCAGTTGAAACCGACACACTGCTGCCCTCTGCTGGCTGCAATAAACCAACAGCTTTCTTATCAATCTATTTGGTTCTTTTCAATCAACAGTTCATCCATTTGTCTGTAAAGAAGACCAGAGTTACAGTGGCTTCCTCACAGAATTTCCTGGCTGCTTCGGATGACTTTTTGAAATCATTCCTTTAATATTGGTGGTGATGGTTGAAGTGTAACATTAGTAGTGCAATTATTGGTTACAGTGTGTGGTTGCGGCCAGCAGAGGGCAGCAGTGTGTCCAGTTTATTCCTGACTGCAGCAGCACAAACAGATGGAGGTGATGTCATGAAACTTTGTCTATCAAATTTGATAACTACAGAGTTTAAGTCAAGACTTTTAGAATAATATCAAATGTTGATCTAAAAAGGAGAGTTCAGTTGGTTTAAATCAATCAAATCAATCAAAGTGCAACTTGTATGTTTAGGTTTCCTGGCTGTTTCAGGATCTTGCTGTGTAAGCTTTGATTGAATATTTATGAAAATGTTGAATTTCTCAGTGTGTGTTATTGTGAAGTGGACACTTTAATGTATATACAAGGTAGATGTTAGAATATGGAATAAAACAATTTCAGACAAAAGACAAACATCCAGTAACTACAAAGTATGAATATCAACTAGAAGAGAGAAAAGGAACACCTCTTTTGAAGCAAGTCTTTTCTGTATGTCGAACATAATGAGTGAACTTTGATGATTGGTAGGAGGTGAGGGCTGTCAGAAAGCATGGCCTAGTCTGATCTATTTCAATATACAGCGGCGGCCTCAGCTTCATCAGGCGCCACTTCTCCCAGGTTCTAGAGGAAACACCACTACTAAAATACTTTTCCTCCCAGCTGCTGCTCTGCTGCTGTCTGTTCAGGTGAGTGTTCAGCAGCAATCCAGATAACAAACTCAACCTTTAACAAACGCAACTCACACCGACCTTCTGTCTGTCTGTCTCTGGCTGATTTACCATGCCTTAGATCTAGTTGGGACCAGTTGTCTGAGACCGAGGAGGTTGACCTATATCCTTCAGCCTTGGACGGACTGAGGGTGTTATAGGATTATGTTCTGTTTTCAAGAGAAGACACAGAAACATTCAAAGCAATTCTGGATATTATTAGGGTAATGGCGGGCATAGATAAAAGACAATTATGAATAAATCCTCAAGAGGTAAGTTTCACAGCTGAGAACAAGCGGGCGACTGTGGGTTGAAGATGAGACAGACAAGTCTCATTCAGCCTCTACTGCTGCTCTGGCCTGGTCTGGTTTAGTGAAATGATGGGTGCAACTAGACAAGCTCACTGAATAAACAGACCTCAAGCAGTGTTTGTGACAGGAAAACAATAAAACCACAGCCCAGGTTTCACATATTCCTCCATCTCAGACACTTTCTGGGACTTTTCAGTAGTTCTATATTTGGCAACTGATGTTTCAGCAGGTTTCCTGTTGATCACTGATATGAGGACAAAGAAGAAATACACAAGCACAATAAGAAAACTACATCAAGACAAAACAGTTGTAAAGTAGATTTCATTTCCTTTCATGTGTTACCTCAAGTTTATTTTACTTGAATATCTGTTCACTATTTTTAGATCTTTACCTGCTCATTCTTCAGTCCTACTTATCCTGTATTATTTCTATTGGTTGACGACCTGTCAATCAGTACTTGTGAACGTCAGTTCTATACTTCTATTAAAGTGCTCCAAAGAAGTTGAGGACTAGAATGGGCTGTTAGTAGCGGAGTGGAGAGAAAATGAGTCAACAGCTACAAGGTTTTGGACACTGTAGAGAGCCTGTGTTGACAAGTAAGTTTTCTACGCTTTCTGTTCCGCACATGGAGTCAAAGACATTTGGGAGGATGGAGGATGCGCAGTTGATGCTAATATAGTTACTTGGGTTAGCTCTCTGCTGCATGTCTGCAGGTGTGATATTGTTTGATGCTCAGGTGTAGTAGCCAATGATAGGTCAACAACATATAACTTCGTTTCTAATATGTTACGTCCTTTATCATAATATGGAGTGAAATAGTTGTTGTTTCAAACGCTGGGGGCGCTATACTTGAGCTCTGCTCAGTGTGTCATTCATTGTATATGGTACAGACGGTGTGTGGGTCAGAGTGGGACGTGCCAGCAGCCTGGAACCTAGTAAACCTAGCTCTAGATGATGCAGAAGTTATGAGCAACTCAGTTACATGACTTGATTGAATTTGCTTGAAAAGACGATGCTATTTACCACTGGCCCTCTACTGTCAATCAACAATAAAAGTAACTATAGAATTGGTATCATACAATTAACAACAACCTGGACTTTGTAGCAATGTGGAAAAGGCAGAGAAAGAAAATGAATGAATGGTCATCCTTATCTCAGTGATAATTAACTTACATGAACTAATAAATGGGTTCTTGGAGCTTCTGGCGATCCTGTGGCTCCAGAGAGACAAGGATTCGTTCAGTGGTACTGCCAGAGTCAAACTTGGAATGTACCATTCAGGTGGATGAAGAACAAGTGTCCTGTAAGCTAGTAAGTAGATGGATCTGATGAGAAGAGAGAGAGAGAAAGGAAGAAGAGAAGCACAGAAGAAGTCCAAAACTAAAGAGGAAGAAACTGGGCACATCTTGACAAGTATTGAACATAATGTGACTTCTGATGGCCATGATGAAGAGTCAGAGGATCAACCGCAAAGTTATTCGTTCATCCTCCAGAAGAGAACCGCAACATCTAAACCAATTGACTAGGAAGAATAACTGACAAGATCTTTAAGTCCATGAAAAACTTAAAAAGAAAGACAATCTGTTGATCTGGACATTAGAGAAACACATCATGGGCTGAAATATGATGCTGCCTTCCATCATTTGGACTCGTTCCCTCAGCCGGACTTTATTCAACGGCAGACGGGTTTTGTATCAGTCTCTCTCCTTTATGGGGTCTAAATCGTCCCTATCATCTTTGGCTCTGGAACTAAACTGTATGTAACAGTGGAAGAAGAATATGCATTGATTTTCCTTCGGTTGTTTTATTAGAAAGTTGAAAATGTGTTTAAGTCGTTCTACTACTTCAGACTTCGTGTTAGTTTTCCAGGTTGGTCCAGATTATAACCTGTCATTGTTCAGTAGTGAAAAGTTGAAGAATTAGTGAAAAGATGTTAGAAATCATAATAATCTCTAGATATACTACACTTTATATAATGGTGAATGTAACTGTCTGTCTCTTTTAATAATACGAAATATGTTCAATTATTTAAAGACAAATGGAGGCTTCTATATTGTTTGATTATTAGTGTTCAGTAACTGTTCTTTGATTTAAATATTTCTTAAACAAAACATGAATTTAGTCTAATGTATATTCAGATATTATAATCATCAATATTAAGTTATCATCAACTCTTCTCTTCCTCAAAAAAATGTCATATAAAATGTATATTTCATGTACTTCAAAATTACACGTTATTTATAAATAACAAAACACAATCTTCTTTATTCTATATATATACTAAATTATATATAATAAATATAAATAAATGTTTTTTTTTATTTTAACTTAAATCCTATATATTGTTTATATTATGAGATATATGATTGTACACCATATCTGACTATAACATATTTTAAATCAATAATCTTTTTGCTCAAAATATAGAGGCTATATCTTCATATTGTTTTTATTACATTTCTTTTCTAGTACTAACTGTTCTTTATATCAATGTAATTATTTCTCCAAAACATATTTAGTTTTATTCAAAATTTAATTTTAATCATTAGACATCTTACACAAAAGTATGATGTAGTATCAATATGTAGATTATTTGTACATGTCTATATACATACAGAAATGATATCTGTGTAGATATAAAACAATAGAGAACACACTCTCACTTCTTTATTTGTAAATCATTTATTCTAGAAAACATCTACTTCGTGTTTTATTATTTATGACCTATAAATGTTTCTCTATTTCTTATATTTCATCTAATTTAAATTTAATATAGGTAATGTATTCCTTCTAATCCTTGAGGTAATCAACAAATTAGAATGTATATTACTAGAAAGAATATTTGTCTAAACAAAACTTGAATTTCAATATCAAAGCTTTGTATTTTCTTTATATATATTACAAAATAATACATGTAGATATAAGACAATCCAATAACAATAATACTTTACTTTATATTTAATTATAATTGTGACAAATATAAGCAGTGTTTCATTTTAAAATTGGGATCTTGTTATATTATTTATATTGTAGATCTCGTTAATACAGTTCCTTATAACTATCATTGTATTTAAATATTAAATATTATGTCTTTTTGTTAAGATATATTTCAAATGTTAATATATATAATGATGACACATCTATTTCTGAACATGAAGTTTCTAAGTTGAATATGAATATAAAGAATGTAAATCCTGTTTACCATCTTTTGTAGAACAATCTTTCTCTATTGATATCCATATTATATCATGATATGGCAGAGGTAAATCTAAATTAAGATCCCAGTATATGTGGTGAACTGGCGTACTGTGTGATAGAGTGGTTTAGTGATCCAACAAGTCCATGTGGTTTCAGGATCAGACTGAATGCAACAGTGCAGTGCTGGAAAGGCTTTACTGTTGACTATTAATAAGATATGTGTGTGTGCTGCTTGTTGCTGCTGTCCAAACTTCAGATGAAGTGGTGAGAGCCCGTGGTAGTGTACCCAGCAGCATCCAGAAAGCCACCTGGAGACCTCCTGCTGTGTTTGGCCTCAGGCATATTTCTCCTCTGGTCAGTTCTCCTGGAAAAGACAAAAGGAGGATGGTTCTCTGGAGGAGCTGCCCTCTACTGAGGAAGAGCAGCTGGAGCTCAGAGAGTCGGGACGCACCACCTCCATCTTGCTGGTCCATCAGCCAGAGAACAGCACATATAAATACAACTGCTACGTCAAGCACGAGGGGGCACAGTGGAGGCTCAAATACAACAAGTAACTCAGTTTAAGTGACCTATATTTGAACGGTGATTGACTTCATGTGACGCTATCAAAGAGAGAGCAGGAGCAGAGGACTGACCCCAATTTCACACGATCTTTTCTGTTGCGGTGGTTCCCCTGGATCCTCAACCTCAAATTACTGAATTGTTCTCTGTCATATCTACACAGTGCAGTAGTAGAAGAGTCTGGTGGCTCTTTCTTCCTTGGATTCTTCCTTAATAGTCTCAAACCGGGGACCATCACCAACTGCACATGCTGACAACTGTTTCTGCTCCGCCTTTTTCTCTCCATCTAATCCTCCTTCATCTCATTTTTCATTGTCAACATTCAAGTTCAGTTTAGATGGTCATCTAATAACTCATAAAATACATTCATCACATATATTTTTAGTACTACACCAGACTCTGTATCATAGATTCATTCTAATACTCTATATTATCATCTGTAATTGTGACCTGTATATGACTGGAAATGATGCTGAATCCTTAGTTGTCTAGTAAATTTTCTTTTGTTCATGAATCTTTTCTATTCTTATTTTTCTTTTGATACATCCTGCAGAGTGTGGCTGGTTTGTCAAATTCATTCAATGTAACATTCTCAATATGATGAAAAATCACAGTGTCTGTTTATTATAATATTCTTGTTTAAAATAATATGGTTTTAGATCAAATAATTAGAATCAACTCTAAATGGAATATATTGGCCAGATATTTTGACATACTTGCTCAGTATAATTAAATAAAGTGCCACGAACAAATTTGGAGGAAAATACAAATATAAGCATTCACTTAACTATAACAAGTCAAACCATAACAAACAGAAACATTCAGCTTTCATACACAGTTAATTAGGTGTGGGTGTTAGTGTTGGTGTTGTGTGATCATTTAACTTGAACATTAATCATCTTTTACAACTGACTCTGAGTGAGAAATCTCTAGATGAAACTGTTGTTTACACACTCAAAGTTATTCAAAATTATTTTACAAAATTATTTGACATTATTTCCAAGAAAATTATATTCTGATAAAAATACAACAATATTTAAAAGCTACTGAAAGTATATCTAAAGATACGTATAGAATAGCCCACTATTTACAAGCTACGTAACATTTTAATAAGTTTATATCTGTGAAATGATTCATTCTGAAAATGTAATATTACACAATGTTTAAAATGATACTGTTAGATAAACTTTACTTACTAAGCAAAAGAACTAATTAAAACTTGTCTCTGTGTGGATATTCAAGACCATGCCTACATTGGCTGTAAAACAAAATAACACTACATGGAAATCTTGAGTTTTCATCAGTTTCAAATCTCATCAGTGCTCAGAGATGTCACTTACATAGTGCTGGTTGTAAGAACTGTTCATTTCTTTCATGGCTGAAAAAATGCAGAAATTAACAGACTAAACCTCCTGATTTAGTTCCTCAGTTTAGCTCCCAGAGCTCCTCACTTCTTGGGTTTCTGAAAATTCATTTGCATGATCATGGTTAACAGACTGTGTAGTTTAGCTGATCAACTGTAGAGAAAGCAGATCGTGAAAACTCTCATTTTGTGTGTGTGTCATTCTGGAGGGTCCCTGGCAAACAGCCTTCTATGTGTCGGTTAAGTAGGAACACTTGGTAGCAGTTTAAACTGTAACCTTGACCTGATTATTAAAACTCCAAATCCTCATAAAAAATCCATGGACTGAGACCTCCCAGGTGGGTATAGGCTTTGTGTGTTTAACTCTGTGTGCAGGTGGAGGCTCAATGGAAAAAAAACTCACTGAGGGCAAACCACAGAGAGGAGGTTGTTGGTGTGTACGGCAGCAGATAGATCTGTTCTCCCAGTGGTTACAGGACTCATAAAACTGTTGACAGCGAATCTTTCTTCCTTTCCTGCAATATGAGCGAAGACTGTGTGGGTTTCTGTCTGCAGCCTCCACCACCACACGTTAGCTGGCTTTTCACTTTAATAACACAATGATTAACCATCCAGAGACAGAAACTAACCCTACGGACAAACCGTCATGTTGTTGTTCTCTTTAACAGAACTAGAAGCGTCCATGTTGTCACCTCAAGCTCTCATTGTTCCAGTAGGTTACGGTTGATAGAAACAGCAAAACCCTAGCCTCAGAGGTCAGTAAATGCCCATCACTTTGCAATATTTAAACTTCCAGCTAACTGGTCAAACATGATCATTTTATTAAGTGGTTTTCAGATCAACTCCACTCTGCTGGTTGTTTATGTGTGTAAACAGCAGTGTCATCCGTGATAAGTTTCGCCCACACACCCCCATTAGTTTAAAGATGATTATTGCTCGACGCAAATGATCAAGGGCCTTTTACTGAACCTGGTATTTACACCCACTACTTATCCTTCTTTTTCATTTGTTGTCTAAAATCAAAAAAACACTGTGGTTAAAACTTGCAAACATTTAGATTTTTGTTTATTGATAGTCTCAACAGACTCCCATTGGCAAATCTAAACTCAACAAAGTATTTGAGAAACAAACAAGCTAAAGAAAAATAACTGTGAATGAAACCACCTCTAAACATCTATTGATTCAGATTTCCAATTTCTATTACACAAGTCAGAATTAACCTGTAAATGCAAGCTAGAGCATCAAAATATTTTATCAATACAAATTCACATGAGTAACTGCAAATATACAAATGCAAATTAAATGAAAGTAGTGAGATTAGATGTGGGCAGAAGAAGCGAGCAAGAAACGGTCAGTCAGCAACCCAGCCTGCAGTTGGTGGTGGTCCCTGGTTTCCTGAACATCGTGAGCAGAAGGTCCTGACGCACCCAGATACTACTATCAGCACCATGTGGCTTGAGCAAAACAGCTCACCACTGAGGCTGGAGAGGATCTAGGGAACACTGCAACAGAAAAAGGATTAAAAAATCAATGGTCAGTCCTCTTAACTCTGTATATATGACGGCGTCTGTGAAGCTGAGATCACTGCTCTTGCTTTAGTCCCTTAAGCCTTCTGTTACCTTCTTCCGAAACAAGTGTTATAACAATTCCAATCCTCCAGGATCAAATAGGCCAAATATAAAAAGACACAGAGTTATTATGAGTTTGAAGTTGGATTCACTGATTTTCTTTTGTTGGCACTTAGGGCGAGAAGAATTTCTAATAGCTAAAAGTACGGATCTCTGACCTTTGACCTGACACAGAGTCATTGGAACTGTTCTTCATATAGAAATATTAGTGGAGCTTTAGATATGGTCCTAAAGTTTTGATCAGCTCCTCAAAGCCCACATTTGGTACAGAGGTCCAACTAACAGGTGTTATTAGTCAGAGCCATTGGTAAGAAAGCTGTGTTAATTAGGTTGTGCTATTGGACACTAACAAGTCAGGGGTGTATGTTGAAATCCTTCTAATGACCAAACAATGAACGAACTGATAGCACGGCTAACTGCAGCACAACATTGGAGCTATCCACATACAGAAACAGGTAATCTACACTCAGCACTGCGGGCTGCTTCTCTGTTGGCTCTCTCTGGAGGACAGGAGGCTGCTGGGCTGGAACCTCTGGAAACGAAAAAGAGTCAAATGTTTAGGTTACGGTGATACTCGGTCCTCTGCTCCCTCTGCTCTTTGACAAGCGTCTCATGAAGCTGAATCACTGCTCAACCCCAGTCACCAAGCCTTCATTACACCTTGTTTGGGCCTCACTGTGCCCTCCTCTGTCTTAACATAGCAGTTATGTTATGTGTGAAGCATCTCAGTCAACCCAACAGATGGGGCGGTTTTTGTCCTCTGAGGTCCGACTGCTCTCCCTCAACAGAGGAACCATCACACCATCTTTTCAGAGGCTGGACAGAGGAAACATGCCTGAGGCCGAACCACTGTGAAATCTCCCTCCCAGGTGGGCTTTGGATGCTGGTACCGCTCTTACAGGCTCCACTACGTTTCTTATCTAAGTTTGGCAACAGCAGCAAACTACACACATTCACACAGTCAACGGCAATTTCAACACCACTACATTCAATCTGATCTGGAAACTACATGGACTCTGATGCTAAGCTATAATCAATTCCAGCACAAAGTTCCACCACATATACTGGATTCCTTCATAGGTTACTCTGCTATGTATCTGTGCTTATATATTGTAGATATCATCAGAGAAGATCCAAGTTCAACAAGATAGCAACAAGTTTACATTCTTTATATTCATATTCTAACTTTTAATCACAAGCTCAAAGATAGATGTGTCATCATAATATTATATGTTACTATGTTTAAATATATCTTTTGAGAAAAGGAAGAGATAAAAGAAGTGAGTTTGTTCTGTATTGTCATATCTACACACATTATTTTGTATGTATATATATATAAAATTTATATATTATTCTAAATCATATTTTGTTTTAGATAAATTTATAGTCTATTGACCAGAATGTTCATGTATAATTAAATTCTATGTTAAACTTGTTAAACTACGTTTTGGTGAAATTATTACATTTATGTACATCTATATAGACAGTTATTATTAGAAAACAAATTTAATAAAAATAATATAGACCTGTATCTGAAAAGATATTTTCCGTCATTTAAAATAGAGTGACAGTTATGAGATAAAACATTTACCATGATACATTTTGGTCTTATACATTTTATCATAAACAAAAACATGATCGAGTGTTTTTGTATCATTTTATATCCACACACATAATTTTTGTGCATACATAAACAAAATATTATATATTGATATTGATTGAATTACATTTTTTGTTAGACAAATATGTTTTGATCATGATTTGCATTGAATGATTTGCTCTCATGCAATTTTCAAACAATTCCATTAAACTAATTCATGTTTTGTTAGAAATAATGAATCCATATAGATTCTCACCAATACAAGTACAGTAAAATCAATATATAGCCTAAATAATTTTAAATATACAATTCATATATTTTGCAAAGACACATTCGTTCTATATAAGGTGCTGTTGCATTCAATTAGATCTGGTTTCACAACACAAGACATATGGACTGTGAAATATTATAATATATAACATGGTAGCAATGATGCATATATTTCATCAAGCATTATATATTATATTCATCAAAATTTTTTATCAATCTAATAATTATATTTTAACCTGCTATGATTATTTATCATAATGTTTTTATGGTGTTATGTGTAATATTTACACAGTATATATTTTCCTCAAGATTGTTTTGTTGTTATCAAAACGAATATTTCTTTAAAAATACATTTATCATCAGACGTAACTGGCCAATTTATATTTACCAGCATCAACTTTGAAATCTCATTTCCCATAAGGAAAATGGGTTTAAAACCAGTGAGCTTTGAAGAATCAGAGTGAATATGAAGAATCCTACTCATACTGTAAGTGCTAATTCACTCATTTCAGTGAAAAAATCAGTGAGCAATCTCTAATCGACTATGCAATGGAGTTGGTTGAGGAGAGAAAGAAAAAAAAAACAAGTCAATGATTCGACAAAACGCTGATGAGAATCCTATTCCACTAAGCTAAGACTTTTGGATCTTAAAACTTTGGGACTCAAGCAGAAAGAAAGAATTCTTCTTGTGCAGTGAGACTTCAACATCTTTTACCTAATTCTTCAACTTTTTTCGACAGACAACGGCTACAAGAACTTTGGACTAACTGAAAAAACACAAAGTCAAACAGCAAAACTGACAAACATTTCTTCTTCAATAAAACAACAGGAAAAATCGTGTTTATTCTTACTGTTATACAGTTTAGTTGAAACAAGGCTGACCTATTTGGTGAGAGAGACTGATAAAAACCTGTCCTGTTAGATATGCCTCAGCTGGGCAGTCAAACTGATGAAGCAGTATATAACAGCTCATGATGTGTGTTTCTCTATATTCAGATCAACGCATTTCTCTCTTCTTTCTTTGCTTTCTTCCACACTAGTATCTCAACCGTATTCCATTTCAACTGGATGGGCGTTCGACGCCCTGAGGATGAACTGGAATAACTGCTGATATCTGACTTTGTCAGCGCCATCATCAGGTCAACATTTTTCATGTGACTCCATAAATAACATCAAATTGTATCAGTTTTACACGCTGCAATAACTGCCATTTCTCCTCCCTGTGCCTCTGTGCTCTCTCTCCAATCTCTCTCTCTCTCTCTCTAAGTTTACCCCTAGGTGTCGGCCACCACACCTCACAGTCATCACTCGTAGCTCAGCTGCCCGCCATCCTGCAACAGTGGCCTCAGAGATGCCTTTTGGTATTCTGACTCAGTCAGACCCACAATGATTTAGTCAACCTCAATTTTCCTGATTTCCTATCACTATTTATACAGGAAACTAGACAGTTGTTTTACTTTCTCTTCTACTAGTAGCTACACACCTTTAACCACTGTTAATTCTGGTGGCAATGTATACCATCTGATCCTGCACCACTACCTGTGTCTGTATCGCCTGTTGGAGCTATTTGTGGTTCCTGCTGGTGTCTTCATTAATAAAGTGCTGCCTTCTGTCTATGTTTCTACTGAATCCTAACGTGTGGACATGAGGTGCCTAAATTTTGATAGCCTGGTTTTTGTTTACTAATGTTCGGTGATGTTGAAACCTGCCTTTCAGATCTACATTTCACAGTGTTCTGAGCCTTGTGCAGGTGGACTGCTGCTGACATCAATTATTGGTTTAAACTCATTTCATCTGTTGCCACAGGCCTCTTTTCAGAATCTCTATGGACTTGGTCAGGTTTAGGAAAAATCGTGGATCAGGACACAATATATTTAATGATTGGACTTGGATTTAAGAAAAACATGGTGAATAATACAGTCTTCTGTTTAGGGGTCCTGTATTGTTGACCCAGCCTCCCTCAGCCTAACTCCTAACACACTGTCTTTATATGACATCATCTGCTATTCCATCATATTCTACAATACAAGTAAAGAGTATATCACTTTCAGTCAGCATTTCCTTAATCCCGAATGTTAATGTTTTCGATGTTCTACAAGATAATATATTTTCAGGGATGGTTAAACTGATACCCTTCTCTACCTCTAATTGACCTGGTGCTACAACACTACCAGCCACAACACTTCTGAGCGTTCCAATTAGAAAGGAGCATAGATGATTCTACCTGTCTGTACTATCCTTCAGATCTCAGCCTTACAGGTCAATTTGTAACTGGTAGGAGCCCTATAAGAGGTGGTGAAAAGGGTGTGGGTGGACTTTTACCTTCACAAGTCTCAGGAGTGGGTGATGGATGCCTTCTGTATGTAGCCATGTTGGTGAGGTTGTCTAAAAGTGAATCCCCAAAACTTTATATTTGGTCTCTCACAGTGGGACAGTTGTGATGGTCAGTGGTGTGTAGGTGGTTACAAGCCTTCCTGAAATCAATCTTGTCTTTTGTTTTCCTCCATTTGGAAGGTGAGACTGCGGTTGCACCATGCTGTCGTGTTTCCTCTGCTCTTATACAGACTCATCATTATTACAGGCTGCTCTGGGTACACTGTCAGGAAGTTGGCCTTGGCCTTTCAGTACAGTGTTCCAACTAACCACTCAAACTTTTCGCTGTATTGGTTATGAAATTACCTGGCAGCTGGCTGGTTTCTGAACATGCAACTGCCTCATACTAAGACTGGGTGTACGCAGACTGTGCTAACTTAGATTCTGAAATGGAGCCTTTAGCTCTGGCAATGAACAGACTTATCTGGTTTCTGATGGGCTCGTTTGATGGTTAGTCACATTGACTGTATGTCCTGGAACAACAATTCAACGCCGTTACTCTTTAGTATCCCAGTGTGGCTGGAGGCAGTCTCACCGTGCCCCAGTTTGCTTTAACTTTAGCCATTTTGATTTCAGCACTGGTTTTCTAGTTCCTTTGAACATGCAGGGTGTGAGTATAACAGCTACTTGGTCAGAGTTACCAATATATGCTGTAACCGCGGTTTGCAGTGTCATGCACCAGATCAATGTGTGTGCCCCTTGACAGCATTCACAGGTGGTGAATTTGTGGGGACAGGTTTAGGCTACTGATTGAAGTCTCAGCCTAGAAACTTATTGGTGGGAAGCGACTTGCAGAACAGATATTGTAGAGCTCATTCATGGGACTTTTTACTCCACATTAGCAGGTGCCCCCGAACATGGCGACTGCTCCTGTACTGCCCTGAGCTAGTAGTCTAAGCTCACTCTCAGCCAGTGTTTTTTTCTCCATTCATTCCTCCTCCTATTTACTTCCATAATATAAAAGCACTTCATGTTGTGAGAGGTCACCTGGCGATCAGTTGTACCATTAGTAATGAAAATTAGCTAAAGTTGCACCAGTAGTTACTGCCTAGGCCAAGTTTGCTTATCCTAAGCCTTAGACTCCTCAATAATCTTTTATCTATTTTGAAACCTGACCTCATCACTATCATTGTATTTATTTATTAATATCTTATTATATTTATTATTGTAATATTAGATCTTTTGTATTAGCGGGATATATACAACTGGCTCTCTTTTTGTGTTTTATCACCAGATGTAGTTTTCTTATTGTGCTTGTATGCTATTTACTGTCACTCACTGTGTGGGTCAACAGAAACCTAGAATATCATACAAATATGAATCAATATCAGAAGAGGTCAGAAAAGATGTCTGAGGTGGAGTGCAAAATGTCTATGAACCTGGGCTGTGGTTTCTCTCTTCCTGTCCTGAGCACTGTTTTGACATCGAACCTCATCTGTTGGTTTTGGCTCAGGCTGCCATCATTTCTTTCCTGCAGGAATTCCTCCTTTCCCAAACAGGGAACTTGACCGGGCCTGAGACAGGGGCTTTGCTATGTATCTTAACTCAGGTATTCTGTATTCCTCTAGCTGAAATCATTTTCTGAGGATGATTGAAGGTTTCTAAATTGCCACCAGTCTAATACTCTGGGGTGCTGAATGTTTTGTCTTTCTTTGGTACTGGACTAGAAATAACCACCATCAGCTCGTTCCACAGCTGGAGGACGATTCACATAACTCTCTTGGGTCAATGATAACTGGGTCCTGAACCGATCTTCTCCCACAACACATGCTTAGAACTGGGCAGATGAAGGTCAGTGTGACAGTGTTTGTTGGTTGGGACAGCTCTGGTTAACAAACCTGCCTGAACTGAACAGCTGAGCAGCAGCAGCTGGGAGGCAGCATTTGTGTTAATAATCTTCCTCTGAGTGAGGGCCCTGGGAAGTAGCATCTAATTACAGCAGGGCCAAACAGGACGAGCCTGTGAGATCGAGTGAGGGCCATTGCTCGACAGCTCCTCCTCCTCCATATCATCATTAGGATTCCACTTCCACCTCTTCTGATACAGAAAGAAAGACTTGCTAAAAAGTAGATCCAGAAACTTTACCTTGGTGATCCTCTCTGGTCTGGATGATTGAGTAAATTCAATTGGTGTGTGGGGAAATTGGGTTACAAACCTCTAATCAGTCTGTCTTTTGTTTCTCAAATTTAGATTGAGACTGGGTTTACCCACGCTGAGTGGCCTGCCCCTCTCCTATGCAGGCTCATCATTGCAGACACACTGTCTGGGTACCACCACATGAGGAGACAGTAACAAATTCTGAGGGCCAACAACAACCTCAAGCTTTAACATGTGAGTGGGGATTGTAATCACCACAAAAGCCAGCTATTTAGACTTTGAACATGCAGCCTCCCTCCTGATACTGTGAGACGGGTTCTTGCAGACTGTGCCACCGCATCCCCAGATTTAAATGGGCTGCAAGCTCTAAGCAATGAATTAGACTTTCCAATCCCATGGTTTCAGTAAGCATCTCGTTGTGATGGTTGTGGTCTGATGACTGTATCCTGGGAGTCTAACCATTCAGCATATATCGATGCCTCTTTGGCAACTACTCCTCCTCCATCAGCCCTGCAAGCCTGCAGCTCACCTGCTGATTTGGCACTAAGCTGAAGCTGTTGTGGACTTTCAGATTCATTTCAACACGCCACTGCCCTCTACTGGCAGTAGTAACAGCTTTCTTCAATCTGTTGGTTCTACGTCAACAGTTCATGTTTATCACCAAAAACCAAATTCTGGTAAAACTTCTCATTAGAACTCCTGCTTTCGCAGTTGACTTTGGGAAATGTTCATTTTCATGCTAGTGGTGACAGAAATTCTGTTTGATAATCCACCTACAGTGTAGTTTAACTTTGGCCCTAGTTGTTTATTTCTCAGATATCTAGTGGGCATATATAAATAAATATTCTGAATATTAGAATGAAAACAATTCAGACAAAAGATGAAACTTGTCCAAATAAACACAAGTATGAATGTACGTAGAGAAGAAGAAGAACACACTCTTTTTAAATAGGTGCTGCTGCACTGTATCAGAACATCTGGGTAGACTTTTAATGATGATGGTGGGAGGTAGAGGCATGAAGCACGTGTCTCGTCCAGTCTGCCTGGCTGGGTCCTTGAACTCAGCTGCATCATTTTCACTTCCATTCTGAAACACCACTGCACAAAATCCTTTTCCTCCAGCACACTCACTGTGTGTTCAGGTGGTCTTAATGATCAGGGGCCAGCAAATATTGCCCAAGCAACCGCTGTCACACTAACATCTACCTGTCACCATGTCTCCCAGCGCTGGTTTCTGCTGGCAGCAGATCTGGGTTTGGGACTAATTATCGACGTAAGAGTTAGTGAATCTGTCTCCTTCAGCCTTTGGGACTAGGGTGCTCTTCAGTAAATATACACTGTCAGAAGAAGATAATAAAACATTCAGATGAGTTATATTATTAAGAGGGAGGGTCATTAAGTTAGATGGGCCTTCAATCATCTAAAGGCTGAATTTCTAACAGAGAACTTCGAACAGCTCTGGTTGAAGATAAGGGCAGTTCAGGTCTCATTCCAGCCTCCTACTCTATTTATAAGTCAGTTCCCAGTGAAATGATAGGTGCAGCTGAACAAAACCAACAGATATGAACAGTGCTCAAACAGTGTTTGTGACGGAAGAGCAATAAAACCAGCCCAGGTTCACATATTTCACCTCCATCTCAAATTTTTTTTTCTGGCTTTTCTCTGATATTGATTCATTTGTAAGCGTGATATTTAACGGGTTTCCTGTTGTTCCACAGTGAGACAAAGAAAGAAATACACAACACAATAAGAAAACTACATCAAAGACAAAACAGTTGTAAAGTGAATTTCTGTTTCTTTCATATGTTTCTACCTCCCAGGTTTATTTACAACTTAGAACTCCTCATTTCCTTATTTTAGGTCTTTATATCATTTCTAGCTAAGTCCGCCTCCTGTGTGTTTCTGTTGGTTGGTGGCCTGTCAATCCCAATCCTTATAGCAAACGTCAATTGTCACCTGTTGAGTGCTCCCAGAAGTTGAGACTGGGAATGGGCTGTTAGATGAAGTGGAGGAGAAATGGAGTCAGCTGCAGAGTTTGGACTTCTGTGAAACTAATAGATCCATTGGCAAGTAAGTTTCCTTTTCTGTTGAACACATGAGTCCAAGTTGTTGAATGGAGGATGCGCAGTTGATGCTAATGTAGTTAGCCGGGTTAGCTCTGCATGTACTGGGTGTATTTGATGCTCAGGTGTGGTAATGATGAGTCAGCAGCAACAACTAGATTCCACTACAATGTGTTCTGTGCTATCTAATATTATGGAGTGAGGTATTTGTTATTTCAAGGCCTTTAGAGGGCGCTGTAACGAGGCTCTGCTCCAGTGTGTCATTCATTGTATATGTAGTACAGACAGGTGTAGTAACAACTACTGTGGCTCAGCCTAGCAGACACACCTGTTCTCTACATTCATAGAAATACATAAGTGATGTTACAGGTCATTTTTACAAGTTGATCATTTTGTTCACCGTGTTATTTACCAGCACCGTGCATGAGTACTGAGGGATATAGTCTGTCCTGTACTAGTAATATTAGTTATATATGCAGATTGTGTCCATGATGGGAGTATACTGTATATTCTGTGGAGTAAAGCTGCAGTTTTGTTTGTAATACTTCACATATGATTGATATTGATTGATGTTCCTGATTGTCTGTGGTTATAGAACCACTCAAACAAACAAGCAGACTTCCTGTCTGAAAGTATTAATGCTGCACAGTGTGTGAAGTTGGCAGTAAAGTTCACTGAAGACAAATCCATGTCCAGAGCATGTTAGCGACGTCCCACGGTGATGACGCTAACTGAGCAGCAACCTAGTTAGTGAGAGTCCAGCTCACATCAGCTTGTCTGATTTAAAGGCACAGTACGCCATTCTGGAGGAACACTGTTGATACTTGAACAAACACACCCCTCCCTTCAGTGAAGCTCAGCCCCCCAAATTCACTGACGATCATTGTGATGGAAACCGACACTAACAAGTGTCTGAAGAGGAAAATGGTGGAATCCAGAACGTCTGCAGCCCGAGGGTAAGTCAGCCACAATAAGAGCAAACAATTAGTAACAGTGAAAACAGAGCATATGTTTATTGTACAAGTGTAGAAAGTGAGCTAATGAGCCCTCACAATACGTGTTGAAGACAAAGTGTTAGCCCAGGATTAGCGTAGCCTCTGTATCAGCACCTTTATGACTTGAGCTTCAACAGTAACAGTCATTTCTACTCTACCATCAGTGATACATGGAGCTACTTTGTTTAGAGAGAAGTGTAAAAGAACAAGGAAGAAAATCAGATGTCAGGGTTCTATTTCTGATGTTGTGTAGATTTTCTTCTTACTCTGGTGTAACTGCAGAGAAAAGCACAGAGCTGAGTCATGTTCCACAGGTGAAGACGTGTCACTCTAATGGAAATAATGTCAAGTCTGTTGTAGCAAGTCAAATGTTTTATACCAAGTTTACAAGGTCACATCTTTAATCTTCTTTGTGTTTCATTATTCTCATGGTGCAGCTCTGTTCCTCATGGACGAGGACGTGGAAGAGGCAGACAGAGTCAGAGGTCAGAGTGGGACTGGTACCAGCCTTCAATTCAGTGACCTACAACTGCAGATGATGCAGGAAGTTACTTTGGAAGGCAACTAGTTGCCTGCCTTATTTGATTGAATTTGCTGAAAAGACAGTGCTGTTTGTCCGTTCCATAATCAGAACCAGACAGGTAATTCTGAGCATAACTTTTAAACAAGAAATTTAATGCTCACTCAGAAAAGGAATAAGTAATCAATAGTGTATTAGATCGTGTCTCTTGTGGTGAGTGGCACAGAGGTGTGTGTATGAGTATGTGAATCACGAGGCCTAGAGTCAAACCAGCATAATCCACTAAACCAAAGAAAAACCAGGCCCCAAACAATCCCGCAGCGATGTGCTAGAATCAAGCAGAACAAACTGAGAGAGAGACTGCCTGCCCTGTGAGTACTTCTGATCAGACACAATATACACACCCACCTCATAGGTGCCAGCCATCCAGCAGTGATCTCAACGAGCGCTGCCAGGACTGGGAAGGTCCTCCATCCGTCACATGTTCCACTGAACCTCTACGTAATATCCAACAATGAGTAACTATGGTTGTGTAGCTAGTCACCAACAACCTGTGGACTTTGTAATGTGGAAAAAAGGCAAGAAGAATGAATAGATGAACACTTACCATCTGAGGCAGTGGGTGGAAGCGCAGAGAACTATGATGGGTTCGTATTTGGGCCTGCAATGATCCTGTGGCTCAGAGACGAAGTTCATTCAGTGAACAACAGCAGAGTCAAACTTAGAATGTACCATTTTAGGTGGATGCGCAGAGAACACGGGGCTGATAACTAGCTAAACTACAATGCGATAAATGGATCCACGGGGTGAGAGAGAGAGAGGAGCACAGGAAAGAGAAATCCCAAACACAAGGGAAAACTGGAGCACGGCCGTCACCTGACAAAGTATTGGACATGAAAATGTTGACCTGATGATGGGCGCTAGATGAAAGTCAGAGGATCAGCAAAGTTGTTCAGTTCTACCATCCTCAGTTATGAACGTCTGAACCGGTTGAAATGGGAATACATTTGAGATATTTCAGTGTGAGAAAAGCAAAGAGACAGTCATGTTGATCTGAACATTAGAAAACCCATCATGGAGCTGAGCCATGACTGCTACCATCATTGGACTTCATTCTAGCGGACACATTCTAACGGCAGACGGGTTTTGTATCAGTCTCTCCTTAGCGAAACAAGGGTCACATCTTTGCTCAGACTAAACATGTAACGGTGAGGAAATAAACAGCGATTTTCCTTCAGTTGTTTATTGAAGAAGTTGAAATGTGTTTGAAGTCAGTTCTGTAGCTTCAGACTACATATTGAATTTTCAGAGTCCAGTTCATATAGGCCGTTGTTCAATAGAAAAAGTTGGAAGATTGGTGAAAAGATGTTGAATCTATTAATCTCTGTAGATACGCTACACTTTATATATTAGTCAGATATTGTCTTTTTGTGTAAAATATATTTAAAAAATAATCTGAAATATATTTTAGAATTATTTGAACAAATAGGCTATATTGTTTTGATTCTTAGTGTTCTGATGTCTTCATTCTTTATATGTATTTCTTAAACAAAAGACAATTTGGTTTAATAAAGTCAGTTTAAAATTATGTGAGGTAAAATCATTTATTGATAGAGTTACAGTCAATATATATTTATTAACATAATCTAATATCAATGTATAAAATGTATGTTCATGTACAAGCACAAAAATTATACATGTGTTAACATAAAATAATATAATAAATATAATAATAAGATCTGTCATGGTAAAAAAATTCTATTTTTGAGCGTAGTCCTGTAATATTGTTTTATATTATGAATGTAACGTTTATACTGTATATCTCATGTCTGTCACTGTATTTTAAATAATGGTAAATATATCTTTTTGTTAAAAAATATAGAGGCTATAACAGCGTAATTATTTCTCCAAAACATATTAAGTTTTTATTCAAAATGTGTTTTAATCATTGGTATTCAGTCAGTAGAGGTGTAAGTTTATCTTACTAAAAATATAATTTAGTATCAATATATAAAATATTGTACGTATGTATACAGAAATGACATCTATGTAGATATAAAACAATAGAGAACACACTCTCACTTCTTTATTTGTAAATCTATTTATTACAAATATCTACTTAAAAATTTGTATTTTTCTAGATATAAATGTTTTCATTTCATATATTTGGTACAGTACATTTAAATAAATAAAGGTAGTATCAAATGCGGGTAATCATAGATGAATATATAATATAAAAGATATATTTGTCTAAACAAAATTGATTTCATATCAACACATTTTCTTTATACCTATATCGTATAAATTGCTTGCAATATTGAGCTCTCTAGACAATCAAAACGTGGACACTTATATTTATAATTCTATGTTGATATATCATGGTAAATGTTTTATTTAAAGTCAGGATAAAATCTTGTTATATTTCTATTGTAAAATATCTAGGTTAATACAGTTTAACTTATGATTATCATTGTATTTTTAAATAATATTAATATATCTTTGTTAAAATACTGTACTTCAAATATTATAATATATAATAATATATTATTATCTAATTCTGAACATGATTTCTAAGGATGAATGAATATAAGAATGTAATCCTGGCTTGCATCTTGTTGAACTTGATCCTTTCTCTGATGATATCCTATCTCTCTGTGATATATACAGAAATAAATCTATATGAAGGTAGTCAATGTATGGTGAACTTTATTGCTGTATTGATGATGGTTAGTAATCCAAGTCCATGTAGTTTCATGATCAATTAGATACGGTGCGGTGCTGGAAGCTGCTGTTGACTGTAACAGACTCTGTGTGTGTGCTGCTTGTTGCCTTATCAAACTGAGTAGGGCGGTGGTGAAGCCGTGGTGGCGTGTGCCAAGCAGCATCCAGAGGCCCCCTATGGAGGAGGCCTCCCTGCTGTGTCTATCTCAGGCATGTTTCCTACTAGTCCCGGTTCTCTGGGAAAGACAGGACCTGGTTTACCTCAATGAGAGGCAGCTGGACCTTGAGGACAAACCGCCTCATCTGGGTGGCCGAGATGCTTCTGCACACTTATAAGCCAGCACCTCTGTCAGGCAGGGCCCAGGCTAGTGGAGGCCAAGCTAACAAGGTATTGGTTGGTGACTGTGTTGAGCAGTGAACTGACGCCATGTGAGCGCTATCAAAGGCAGAGGGCAGAGGGCAACATTTCTCCTGCTCAAACATTTGACTCTTGCCTGTTTCAGGGTTCCAGCTCAGCAGCCTCCTGTCCTCAGAGGCAACAGGCTGGCTCACTGCCTACTTCTTCTTCCGTCTTGCTGCCTCTCTTCTGCATGGACAGCTCAATGTTGGCATGCTGGTTGGGGCTATATCAGTCATTCCCTTTCTGCTCATCATTGAAGATTTCTTCCTCCTGATTCTGTTAGAAAGTGGCCAACAACTGCCGTCAATCACACAGCTACTTCCACCGTTCTGACTAATAACACCTATTGAGACTCTGTACTAAATGTGGGGCTTTGAGGGAGCTGATCAAAACTTGGGACTATATCTTAAAAGCTCCACTAGCAGATATTTCTGTATGAAGAATGAATACAATGACTACTGTGTCAGGTCAAAGGTCAAGATGAGTATTTTAACTTTGTTGTGGAGGTTCTTCTGCTAAGTAGCCTGAAAAATCAGTGAATCAACTAAACTCATATGCCATGTGTCTTTATTTGGACTCCATTTTTTAGTCCAGCAGTGATTGGAATTATCCATAAACATAAACAGAAAGAAAATGTGAGGTTTGGTGACTGTGTTGGTGATTCCTTCATGTAGAGCACTATCAAAAGAGCAGAGGCAGGGGACTGACAGTTTCTTTTTGAATCCTTTTCTGTTGGTTCCCTGGATCTCTCAACCTCCAGGCGTTGCAGGGTGAAGCTGCTCATCTGCTCTACACAGTGCTGATAGTGAGGAGATCTGATCTCTATGGACTCCTCTCTGCTCACGATGTACTCAGAAACTAGGGACGTCCTGACTGCACATGCTGACTGTTTCACTGCCTTTTCTCTGTCTAATCTCATCACTTAATTTCATTGTTGCTCAACGGTTAGAAGATCAGCATTTCGATACGGTCACCTATAAATGCTGCAGCCACATTTATCCACATGTTTGTGCAGTTACTAATTTGGAATTGTCTTGTACTTTTATTTTAATACTCCAATATCCACTTGAAATCTTGACTTTGTGTCATTATTGAAAAGTAGGTCATTATTTGTCTGATAATTAATCTTTTTTGTTCCTATATATTATTTTTTGTTTCTTACGTTTCTTTCAATACATTCTACAAATTAGTTGGTTTATCAAATTAATTCTGTAACATTCTCATATTATATTAAATCACAGTGTCTTTATTATAAATATCATTTTATAATAAATTTAGTTTCAATAATCATTGAATCAACAATCAAATATGTTAATGAGACAAATTACTTACAAGTAATTGACTAGGACTATTAATTCTATTCTCTAGTAAAGTACAAGAACAAATTTGGTGAACTTGCAAATATATATAATATAATAAAGCATTTTAACAAGTAAAATAAAAGTCAAACCAAGAAAACATGACCTTGGCTTTCATACAGAGTCAAGTAGATGTAAGTGTGATGCCTGACTGAAATGCTGTGTGCTAATCATAGACATTAACCACTTTTTGTGACTCCAATGGAATGTCAAACTCTACGCTTTGATGACACTTGTTTACAAAACAGCAAGGCAAGTTATTTAAATCTGCTATGAAAGTCAGATATTAAATAATTTAGAGATAAATGTAAATTGTGTTAAATATACATAATTATTTACAAATTACGAAATTGTATAAAATGTACATATGGGTAACTACAGATACAGACAACTTTGCGATTTGTCTGTGACATGATTCCTCAAATCTCAATTTAAAAGAAATATTTAAAATAATGCAGTTAAAATTAAGTAACAAAAGCAAGTGAACTAATTAACACTTGTCTCTGTGGATGTTTTACCCTGTCGTGGCTGAGAAAACAAAAGTAACACAACAACATCTTCGGTGTTGATCAGTGTTCAACAGTTTCAGGTCTCATCAGCTCATCTAATTAACACTGAACTCTGAATTGTCAGTTACATAGTATTGGTTGCAAAACTGTTCATTTTCTTTTGTGGCACAAACTGAAGCACAAACCTAATCTCTGATTTTGGTTGTTAATTAGCTCCCAGATCTTACTCTTCACAGACGCTTAACAATAATTCATTAGCTTGATCACGGTTACAGACTGTGCTGCAAGATATCAGATCAAGAAAACTCTCACTATTTCGTCTGGAGGTCCTGAAAACTAGTTATATGTCAGTCTATATAGGAGCACGTGTTGACGGTTAAACTGTAAATGACCTCTGATGGCTAAGGCGCAACTCCCAAAATCCCATGAAGAGAGACCTCAAGTGGGTGGGCTTTGTGTTTAACTCTGTGGGTGGGACTCAGTGGAAAAAGGCTCACTGAGACTTAACCACACACACAAGAGGAGGGGTTGATGAGTGTATACAGCAGCAGATATAAATCTGTTGTTCTCAGTGGTTAATAGGACTCGCAAAAAACGTGACAACAATCAGCACTTCCTTTTCCTGCAGCAGGCGAGGCTGTGTGGGTTTCTGCTCTGCAACCTCCACACCATTAAACTATGGCTTTCATAATAACACAATGATTGCAACCATCCAAGAACAAACACAAACCATGAGACAAACAAGTCCATGTTGACATTCCTACTGCTTGAAGCCAGAACTAGGCGTCTATATTTGGTTTCCTCAACTCTGTTATTTCAGTAGATTTGATTAATCAGCTCTTAAACCTGATGTCCGGAAGAGTCAAAATAAATACACCCATCATTTGTATTTAAACTTCAGTCTAACTGATCAATGTTTGCTATGTGATCATTTTTATAACAAATGTAGTTCGAATCAAGCTCCACTGGTTGTTCATATTAATATAAACCAACAATTGTCATCGGCATCGATTTTGGCATCCCCACTAATAACACAGTACAGATGATTGTTAGCAACCTAAATGATCAAGGCTGCTGAACCTGGTGGTACACCCCACACCTACCTATCCTTCTTTTCCACATTGTTATCCTAAATTAATAAGACACCGATGATTGCAAACATTTTTATTACGAAAACATTTGATAAGCCTAAACTCAACAATGTATTGAAAACAAACAAGCTAAAGAAAAATACTATAGATAAAAACACATCCTACCAAACATCTGATGATTCAAGCTTAAATTTATTATTACACAAGTCAGAATCCGACATGTAAATACCCTTAACTACAGCATCAAATGACACTCCAAATTCTCATAGGTAACTGCAACCCTCTATTCTAAATTCAATGATGAGATTGAATGGAGAAAAGGCGAGCAGGAAACAGTCAGCATGTGTGCAGTTGATGGGCGGCCCCTAAGTTTCTAAACATCATGGGCAGAAAGTCTGTGTACCAGACTCTTCCTCAGCACTGTGGCAAACGAACAAGTAGCTTCACCCTGCACTGAGGCTGGAGAGGATCAGGAACCACTACAACAAGAAAAGGATTCAAAAATCAGTCAGTCCTCTATCACTCTGCTCTCTTTGTAGCGTCATGAAGCTGAATCCTGCTCAACACAGTCACCAGCACTTCATTGCCTTCTTCTGTCAAAATGTTTGCAACAATTCCAATCTCAGGATCAAGTGGAAAGCCCAATATAAAAACACAGGTTGACCTGTAGGTTCTTTTTGCTGGCGCACCGAAAGAACTCCTGACAGTAAAAAGTACTCATCTCTGACCTTTGACCTGACACAGGTCATTGGATTCATTCTTCATATAAAATATTTCAGTGGTGGGCTTTAAAGATATAGTCTAAGTTTGATCCAGCTCCTCAAAGCCCCATTTGTTAGAAATTTAACCCAGAGTCTGACTAGTCAGAGCAGTGAAGTGGCTGTGTGATTGAGTTGTAACTTGTTGGACACTCTAACAAATCAAGTGTCATTTGAAGTCCTTCAGTAACGAAAGTAGAACAGACGATGTACGGCTTCTTTGCCTTTAACATTGGGCTGTCCTTTGGAGAAACATAGGTGATCTTGCTCAGCTTGCTAGGGCTGGCGCTCTGTTGGCTCTCTCTGGAGGACAGGCTGCTGGAGCGGGTTTTCCTCTAAACAGAAAGGTCAAATGTTTGGGTTGCAGTGAAATGTCCAGTCCTCTCACTGCTCCTCTGCTCTCTTGGCATTCCATGTGACTGAATCCTGCTCCTTTGATCACAAACCTTCATTACCTCGTTGTATTTGGGCCTTCACCTTTGTCCCATTTTAAACAGGCAGTTGTGTTACTATATGGCATCGGTCAACAACAGATGGTAGTTTAATCCTCAGGCTCAGCTGCTCTCCCTTATCGAAGACCATCCTGTCTTTCCCAGGAGAACTGGACAGAGGAGGAAACATGCTGAGGCCCAGACTGGCAGAAGTCTTCCCCTTCAGGTGGGCTCTGGTTCTACTGGTGCAAGCTCTGCAGACTACTGCACTCATCTAAGTTTGACAACGCTTGGCTCGCCTTTACACACATTCACTGATGATCAGCGGCTTCTGGCACACACTACATTCAGTCTGATCCTGGAAACTACATGGACTCTGATCACTAAACTACTCATCAGTGGCAGGTCCACACCCTTTCGTTCACCTTCATAGATTTACTCTGCTATATATCGTACTTATATATTATGGATCTGAAAAATCTAATCCAGCAAAGATGTAACAGGATTTATTCTTTATATTCATATTCAACTCTACAATCACAAGCTCGAATAGATGTGTCATCATAATATTATATATTTACAATATTTGAAATATATCTTTTACAAGAAAAAGGAAGACGATAAAAGAAGTGAGAGTTTGTTCTGTATTGTGTTACATCTACACAGATATAATTTCTACACGTATATACATATGAAAATTTATATATTTGTTCTAAATCATATTTTGTTTAGATAGAATTTATAGTCTGATAGATAAATGAACTCTGTCTGGGAGTACTATTTGTGCTCCGTACAACAGGACTGTGGTGGTACGCTCTGCTGTTGGGTTTTAGCTTCACATATCGTTTCACCTATATTGGGTAGCCTCTTAGTGTAGATCAAAGCAGTGTAAAGGTGCAAGTGGTTGGGAGCTGCAGCATGTGCAGCTACTGGCTGATCCATCAGCCCAGCTTCCCAACTTGGCAATGACAAATTAAATATGGACAGACATCTCTGGGTTATTTTCCTTGCAAAGCTGTTGCATTTTTTGTCATTGCATTCTGTTTGATGTGAGTGGCTGCCGCTAATGGGCGGCAGTGTGCTTCAGGGAGTGGCTACAGCTATTAGAGGCCAGGGCTCCTGCTGGGTTGCAGAAAATTCAGCTCTCTGGACTAATCAAGCAGGCTCTTCAGCCTCGCTGTAATAAAGCCTCGCGATCTCATCACCCAGTCTGTTTGATGTATTATACATGCTGATTTACTGATGGTTAGGAAGTAGTACAATTTCTTCTTCCTGCAGTTTGAGCAGCTAGACTTTTCTCTGTCTGAGCACTGGATCATTCAGTCTTTTGAGTGTCCGCCTGTTTCTGGGCCAGAGACTGTTTACAGGTGCGGCAGATTTGAACACAAACAGTCAGTCTTGTGTGCTAGATGTTTGCTGGGCAGGCCGCATGGCGAGGCAGGCGGCCAGCAGGAGGTGGAGGGGCAGCGGCGGTCAGGTGCTCTGGGTTTTGCCCCGGGGCCTCCACTGTGAAAGTGAGGGTTCTGGGACCACTGTGGAACATCCAAATATCACCTGAGCCCCCACCTCCATCACAGATCTCATAAAGCTTTAAAGACGGCTCTGAAGTCAACAGAGCTGTCAAGTGTCTTAATACCGTAGTCTTTGAAATCTGGGCCATGAGGGAATAAAATATGCTATGCGGTGGGATTTAAGACCTCAAAGACCAATGTTGAGATCTTGACACTATTTTTCATCCAATGTTTTAGAAAAATTATATAGAATCCTACTCTGATATTTTGTGTTTGTCAAGACCGGTAAGTCCAAAGTCAAGCCCTAAACGTCATGTTTCAAGTCAAACAAGTCGGCTGGCGTGCTGTGCCATTTGCACCTTTTTTGCTTGTGTGATGTGATTTGGCTGTTGGCTTGAAATATATCCATTATCAATATGTTCACTGCACTGCAAAGATAATTTTAAATCATTGGGAATCTTTTGGAGGATATCAAGTCATTACAAGTCAATAAAGTACAAATGAAGCCATTGGTGTTAAAGTTGAGTCTAAAGTGACCAGATGCGTTACTTGAGTCTGACTTGAGTCCAAGTCATGAGGGTCGAGTCTACACCCCTGGTACACTGCCGCACTTCCAAAGAGCAAACTGTCTGGAAGTTCTCAAAAAGTCCACAGAAAGTGCGCACAAAACCCCTTGCAGACCTGATAAATTGTGGATCCCCTCTTCCTGCTTACCCACCACTCCAAGCTTCCTCTCTGGCCCATGAAACCCTCCTCCCCCTGTCTTGCTGAGCAGATTTGAACTCCAGCATGTCTCACGTGCCTCCTCGCTCCCAAACATTTCAGCCCAATGCATCACAGCAGCTTAACTCCCATGTAAATCAGCAGGTTGAGAAATACATTCTCTGCCAGGTGCATACACTTAGCCACTGTTGCCTGATTAGGCCTGAGGAAAAGAGGCCAACTGGCGAGAGAGAGAGAGAGAATGAATATACGTGCATTTTTGTATTTGTTCCCCTTCCTCATGGGAGCACAGTTACTGTGATCTCCCTCTGGCAGGCATTCACAGGATCTGACTGGATTATACCCTGAGCTGTGCTTGCACGTTTTAGCCACAATACAACATGCATGAGTGAAAGAAGATGGAGAAAACAACAAGGGAGAAGATGAGAAGGAGGAGGGGCGAGAAGAGGAGTAGGAGGCTGCTGGGCTAAAGAGGGACTGTGCGCTGTGTAGCAGTGTGGAATAATGTCCCTGTTTACTTTCTGGGCTGTTGTCCTGTTAAACAGAAGCGCGCTGGGCACTGGGAGGGGAGAGGACTTACGTGTCAGGCTAGTGCAGGGGTGGGGTGAGGGTAACAGTTGATCTACATATCAGTGATGGGGGTTCTCAATAGATGCACAAACAGGGAAAAGAGGGCAATAATGGGGTTGCAGAGGAGGCAGACCAATGGTTGAATTATGATTCTCCAAAGATACATGTACATGTCTCTGCAGACATATGCAAAGAAGGGTGTTATGGAGCTGACATGTACACCTCCCAAATCTCAACAGCATGTTTTGCAGACCTTGGTTGATTCACCTCCTTTCAGGAAACAAACTGAGATGAAAACATACATAAACGTGCTAAATACAGTACAAAATAACCGAGTACCTGTCTTATGTGTCTGAATCCTGCAAAGCTGCACTCCGCTTTGCTGCCTCCCTCAGCTTTTCCTCTCTCTGTTGAAGTTTCCACAAATGCAAACGTTAGATTTTCTATATAGCTGCCTATATGTTAGCAAGCTAGCTAGCTAGATAAGAGTGGTTCATGTGATAGCATAATATAAGGTAAACAAGGTAAAGATGAAAAGCTGCACATTGATTTGAATGTGGAGATGTTTAGCCATAGGGAATCCTGTTGGTTTAACATTTTTTTAACATCTTCAAAGGACTCACCAGGAGCCCTCACACAACATCAACAATACAAAGTTTGGATACTTTGTTTTGTTTTTTTCTTTGGTTTAATGGGAGGGTGGGGGGTCAAATTGTGGGGTGGGCTGCCCTGCCAAGACAATGGGAGGGGAAACACTGGTTACTGAATAACATACTCTTTTTATGTCTGTCTTCTTGGTTCTATGTTTTTATGCGAAAGGAGCTTTACCTTACCACAGCTGAGTATTTCATCACCAATACTTTAGTCATACACATTTTATGTAGTCTTGAGTTGGGTCTTTACAGTGGTCATTTATACTGAAAAAGTTTGTTTGTTATTTGTTATTTTTTCCAAAAAGTCAATTGTAAACTTTAATAAAATAAAAATGAAGTCACATCTTTTTGTTTTTATCACATGCCCCTAATAAGTTTATGCATTGACATCTGCACCTCTCACCCAACGGTGAGGATAAACAGTATAGATAATGAATATTTGGATAGAGGTTATGAAGTTTTGGGTAGAAAATGATCTTCTCTCCTAGGCCACTAATCTTAATCTTGCAGAAACACCTCAAAACATGAACTGGGAGAGTTAATGTGTCCCATGATCAAATCAATCAAAAGCAATTACTTACCAGCAGAAAACATTTTATTAGCAGCTGTGTTCATGTGATTTTAGAATCTTGCAGTAAGTTCCACATTAAAAGGACTACTTTACTGTCTTTGCATTCCTGCATGTTTTCCATCTCCTTGTGTTCTGTCAAACCTTGCTCTAGCCACTCCCGCCTCCCCTCCCTCTTTCTCTTCACATCTCTTGTCCCAGCATTGGCCTGTGTAAGTATGCTTAGGGGTGGGGGGTTGCTGAGTGAATGGCAGAAGGGAGTGGGTCAGCAGCCCTGGGTTGGTCATGTGAGAGCCGGAGTGCTTGTGGTCATTATCAGAGCAAAGTCTCAACGTTGCTGCACCAATTAGTTTTGACCCAGAAGGAATAGTCTATAGACCAGGGACAGGCATCGCTCCATCCACAGCAGATTCAGATGGACACGCACACAAACTTCACGTTGACACACAAACACACTGACGCTAGCTTGCACGTGGAGCATCACTTCCATTTTTACTGCATCAGTGGACATCGCTGGATCTTTCCCTCTCTTGCCCCATATTTACTTTTCTCTGTCCATGTCCATCTCGACACAGAAGTTTTCAGTTCAGGTGCTTCCTGACAGGGTGTGTCTTGAATGACAACTTTTATATAAATCTGGGTGAACATGTTGAAGGGTTGACCCTCACAGGACTGGAGGTAGATTTGTTTTGATATATATCAAACCAAAATTTTGTCTAATGTTGCAAATGTATAAGGCTTTTATATGCTAGAGTCATGTAATCCTCACAGAGTAGACTACTTGACTACTACAGTAATCTTGTAAATATTAGTCTTATGATGGGTCAGATCAGCTTGACCTCACTGAAATGTTTTTGTTGTTGTTGTTGTTGTTGTTTTGTTGGGTTTTTTTTTTTTTTTTTTTTTTGGACTAAATGATAATCTCTGGTTTTGTTGGTGTGTCAGTGAAATCTCCAATCATGTGTTTTGCATTGTCAGATGTTGAGGCTCTAGTGTACCTAAAAGGAACTACTGTGTTCACTGTTTCTTCCAAGTATACAAACTTCGTAAATAAACCCTTTAGAGGGTGTCATCAAAATGTATAATGTAATAATGCTGTGCAAGTGTAAGAGTGTCAGAGATGTAGAAAAAGCCATAGTGCTATCCCTAAGTCGACGTAATGCCAGTGATTCTACATAAAATGTAATAAGCCAGAAATCTTAAAGTGTAATTCTTATTTACTTTTACCTTCAGTCATATTGTTACTGAAAGGAATGCTATAATAAACCAGACTAATCCCTTAATCAGGTTTCTCACTCAATGAATGAGCATCGTGTAAACTCTATCAGTCTTTTCCTCTCTCAGCGTTTTCTCCTGGCTGCCAGGTCTGCCCAGGCAGACTCCTCTCTTATTTGTTAAGGTAATGACCTAATCTGTGGCCATTAGGGAGAACAGCCTTTAGTGTTTAATGTGTGGCCAGGTGGTCCAGCTGCCAAGTTCCACATATTAAAGGGCCTGGGCTCGGCAGTAATGAATAATGAGCTGGATTTAAAAGCTGCCATACCTGAGCCCACTTGGCCAGCCCTCAATATGGCCAGGTTCAAATGAACAACTTGACTGCTTTTTCAATTCCCCAGATACTCAGATGAGCTCAGACAACTGTGTGCAGTGTAGCTATACACACATGCTAAGAAACACCTGAGCTGAAATACATGTCCAGTCAAGGGTGTGTGAATATCCTACTATTCAATAAAGGAAATGAAAATTAGAAATAGGTAAAACCAAAGTGAGAATTTTTTTTAAAATTTATTTTATTTTATTTTTTGTATTAGATACAATCCACATGTAACAAGAAATGGCTGTATGAAGGAAAAATCGTGAGCTTATATTAATCAGTTGTCCATTTTGAAGCAGACCAGATTTAATGTTTTACAAATATGTTTGAGTCCTGCTGGTTGATTAACTTTTTTAAAGTCTTTTTATTTTTTAAAGCAATACTCACTTGCCCATATGAACACTGAAACAGTCCATCCAACCATTTTCCTCGATTTATCCGAGGTTAGGTTGCGGTGGCAGTAAGCTAAGCAGGGTGCTCCAGACATCCCTCTCCCCAGCTCCTCCTGAGGGATCACCAGGCATTCCCAGGCCAGATGGGATATGTAATCCCTCCAGTGCACACTGAAACAGTGCTGTAATCATTGATCCTGTTTGTACTGGTCATCAAGAGATCTTCTCCTATCCCTGTAAAGCCAAACCATTAAATAATTGACAGAAAATTCCAATTCTTTGAACTTGGAGCCTTTATTGGTCCCTCTGAACAAACAAACAAAAACATTTTAAAATATTATTTTCCATATATGAGTTTCAATTTGTCACTGGAAGGCCCTCTAATGAGTAAATTACTACCCCGTGTTGGATTATCTGTGCACTGCATGTATCTGATTGTATACATCAGGTTTTTCAGGGAAAAAAATATCACACTGCTCATGTGGAGGGCTGAAAAACTCATGTATCAAATATGATACGTTAGGTGTTATAGGGTTATTCTTCCAATCTAAGTGTCAAAAATGTAATGTAAGGTGCAAAATCCAGGGATCCTGTTTTGTGCAAAAACAAATCCTAAAGTGTATCTGAAGTTCATATGAGGCTTCAGCAGTCTGAGTTAGACAAATCAAGAGGGGATCTTTCAAAGTTTGACATTGTAGCGCAAAGTTCCTTCTTTGTGTTCCCCTGGAAAGTGTTTCTATGCTGAACAGTGGCTGTGGGATAGACACACAAGGAGGGAATTTTGCACTAGAAGACTTGCATAATTGTGAGCCTATCCTTTAATGAAGGTTTCTGAACTGTGTTTTTTTTTTTTTTTGTTTAACATGATGATTGCATGTTAAAGATATTTTCAGACTTTCTTGTGTCTCCTGACATCACTTTTGCTATTAATGGAAACACCCCTGTCAGCGTGTGTTATCAAACTGATGAAGATGTTTTCTTAATTTGCTTTTCTTTGCTGTACTTGTATGTGTGTGTTGTTCTTATAAGTGTGATTAAATAATTTCAGTACACCATAAAAAAAATAAAATAAAAAAAAACAAAATAAAAAACAGCAAAAATCTGGTAAAGCAGGTTAAAATCCTGTTAAAATATGGTAGAATACTGTGAAGTTCAAAAACTAAAGTAAGTTACTGGTTGTGCTACAGACATATACAGCTGTTATTTTATAGTTAGAGCTAATGTAAAAAACATAAGAATATCTATAAATAGAAACCACTTTTAAATAGAGTCATATAATGTTAGTTACAGATTATCATGTAAAGAATAAGACAAATATGCCATGAATTTATTATGAATTGTATATTTAAGAAATAAAAAAAAACAGTTAACGTGACAATGTCACTCTAGTACAGGGACTTAGTGAAGTTAGAACAAATAATGCAGTTCATAATACGTTGATTCATTTTTTAAACATTATTTAAATTGGGGTGGGGGGTATTATAATTTTTTTTCTATCAAATAACAGAAAATATCAGTAAAATAATGATTTAATGAGTCAATAATTTTTGACACATTTAGATATGGTAAAATTATGTAATTTTACAGTAAAACATTGCATGTTTAGATATTTTGCTGTGGATATAAACAACTAGCATATAAATTAGCATCTTTTTCACGTGATTTTATCAAATATTATTTGTAAAATGACAAATGTGAACTTTTAATAAAACATTAAAAGTTAAAAAATGTTCAGATTTCCACTCTTAATAAGCTTGTCATGTGTTTGAATTGTTACTTGCTGTCTTTTTTTTTTTTTTTTACCTAAAAGTGACCAACATATTAAATACTTTCTGATAGCGTAAAGATATAGTATGGTATGGATGATCATTGAGCATCAAATTTAAGGCAAATACAACTTGTTTTCTGTGGGTGTATAACACTCTAAGTAAGGTTCATTACTGTGCATGTGTGTATGTATGTACAGAAATAATTAATAATCCTAGACTGAACCCATCCTGCAAAACACCTGAATTGCATTTAAACCCAACCTCTTCAATCTCGTCACTTATATTTTTTTGTTTATTTGTTTGTTTTATTTTTTCCTTTTATTTGTATTGCCCCTATTGCCCATCATGTCCTTATGGTTATGAAACCAGTATCTGTCACTTGTTACTATATCCATACTGTCTGTTCGTATATACTAAATACATTAGACATAATAAAGAAAAACTATCCACACTAATAAAACAAAATGGTATTATTTCACTGTGTGTGTGTGTGTGTGTGTGTGTGTGTGTGTGTGTGTGTGTGTGTGTGTGTGTGTGTATGAAGCTACCACTAAGAGTAGTTTTGAGTACCTGAGTTCATATGTCTCTGGACATATTTTGTCACTGTGATAGCATCAAAGCAGTCACTAAACTCTATAGGTGTAGATGAGATCAAAATGGAGGTTGAGGTTGATGATGGGTGTGGTCTGATACATGAGCACCGACTAACTAGTCTAACTAGTGACTGTAACTTGCCTGTATGTGTGAGTGTGAGTGTGAATGTTATTTGTTTGATGGACTGGTGATCTGTCCATTGTCCAGTGTCAGCTGGGATTGGCTCCAGACAACCTCCCTCCCACTCCACCCTCAGGTAAACACTGTGCATGCTTAATATATGTTTTTATTTGATATATTAGGGAAACTATTCATATTATCTATGGTTTCCACCAAGCAGTAGTCTGTCTCACTGATCTATGATAAATTAGTTTGCAAGTAACTTCCTAAAGTTGGGATTATATAATCCTTTGCCCATATCAGGTGATGAGAGGAGCAATTTTTGTATAGAAATGTTATGTAATGTAATGTTACACAATATCACGAACAAAAACAACAATTAACTACATCTAAATTAAAAGTCACACTTAACTACAAGGATCACAGGGACAGAAACACTATAGTTACCACAAGAGAGTTGTTGTCTAGCACTAGAGAACATTCACAAACTCATCCAGACATTATGCTTAGTGAGTACCCACTACTGAGTGAGTGGTGGCTAGTGATGGCTGACCACACTTTAATCAGTGAGTGACAGTGTACGGTGAATGCATGAGGCCTGCCATATCATATCAACTTGCCAAAGACACACACATGCACAGTCTTTTTTCCATCTCTTGAGAGGACAGTATATTGACTTGCATTCATTTCCTGGAGATTTACATTATGAGGTCTGGGTTTTTGACCCAAAAAGAGGTTGAGTCCCTATAGCTTGACTTTGGAAAAGATGTTATGTCACCACAATGTGAATAACAAGAGCCCCTCCACACACAGACACACAAAGAGACCCCAGTGACTGGAGTACTCAGGTTTTACATGCTGGAGTACAACACAACACAACACTGGTACTATTTTTTGTTTTAACTTACTCTAGTGCTTGTGCTGATTGTATTTATTCATTCATTTATCTGTATTTGATGGTTTATTTGTAACCTAACATTCCTGGATGTGCCATTGTTCCTAATTTTTACATTGTGTATGTTGTTTGAACTCCATATAATCATCTGAATCTGAAATCTGAGATCAAGTAATAAACAAGAAAAGAAAAGACACAGCACTGGGCTTCCACATGGGGGGTGATGTGATATACAGATGGAGTCGTAGTAGATTTCTACGGTTTATCAATTGCTATTTTCAATAAATGAACAAAATATTGACACAAATTTGAAATCTGTCATATTTCCTATCAGATACATTTTTAGCTCCCTCAAAACATAATACAAGTCAAGCTCAAGTCAAATTAATGTGACAGTTTGACGCCTCCATAACTGCTGCTGTCATGAAAAAAGTTAGGGGCCACAGGCTAAGAAAAGGTAGAGAAACTAAAGGCTAAATACAGTTCCAGCAAAACAACAGGTTCCCATATATGTATAATTCTATACATTATCACTTTGGTAGCAATTAAATGTGCAACTTGCCCAGTTGTTGTCACTGTTTGTAGTGCTGCCAGAACCTACAGCTGACAGTGTTAGTGCCATGTTCTGTCAAGTACCTTGGTTCTGCACATAGTTATTTGCCAAATTATAACTACTATATCACTGTTACAGTAAATTTCAGTATTTCTCTAGCCTGTTTGAAAACTAATTAGATGTTTAAGAGCAGTTTTGAATGCTGGCTCTGCGTCTGGGTCAGCCCGTCCACCCATCCGGGCTCCTTGTCGGGGCTGAGTGACCTCTACTTCAATTTCATGCATGCCTGGTGGAGAGCTGTCATTAAGCAATGTGATTTGAATATTCAGATGACTGTTTTAATTGAAGAGAACAAGTGTTCACACATGGCGGGGCTGGCGGTGTTGTCGAGCGCCTGAGGCCGAGTCCCCAAGCGGCCCAGACCCATCTGATCATGGCTCAGTGGAGACCACAAGCCCACCAACACTACTGCAAAACCCTGGCTTCTTTTAATGCCCTCAGGCTTCCATCACATCCAGATCACACTGCACACACACACACACACACAGGCCTGCACGGCACAGGAGAGAGAGGGAAGGAATGGAAAAAGAGAAGACAGAGGGAGAGAAGACATTGGGGAGGTGGAGGGAAGAGATGAATGAAATGAGCATAATTTGAAAGAGCTAACACATTTAGATACACAACAAATGAGATTTCAACAATGTCAGTAAGATGTAAATACAAACAAAATATGCTAAGAAGGATTTTGCTTCAGTCAGCATAAACACAGTAACAACAAGAGTACCTCATTCACTGACATCCATAAACATAAATCGGTCCTATGTAAGCAGTATATAAATGATATGAGACAAGATAAGATAGACTTTATTTATCCCACATATCAGCAGTATATAAATCAAATACATGTGTATGCTATTTATTTTTATATTTATATTTAAAATACAATCCTAGGTAATTACACAGACTAATGATATTACCTTTTTGCCTTCCATAACAAAAGAATTTGAAATGCTGACTACAATTCTGTTTTACTAACGCATACATTTACTGACATTTAGTTTCACTGACATACTGTAGAAATGAGGCTTGGGCTTTACTTATATTTTTAAGCAAAAAAAATAAGAGACTAAGTACAGCATATAAAAACCTATAGTTACCAAACCAATTCTTCATCTCAGTGCTTGACATGGTGCTTTGCTGCATTATCTGTGGATGATATTCAGTTGCTTTTTTATTAGAATAATTACACATATAAGATTACACATTGTCACCTATAAATCAAAATATAAAATGTATATTTTTTTCCCAAAAACATGCAGAGGAGTTTGAAATGGTGCTTCTGGTTTGGAGTAATGTCTACAAATCTTTCTGTCAGGCCGCACATGGCCCAAACAAACTCCTCCACTCATTAGAGGTTTTGGGCAACTCGGATGGCCCATGAGGCCAAGAGAAGGCAAAGTGTTTCCCACTGCTCACAAAGCTTAATACTACTCAACACAGCAATATTATAATAACACCAACTTCCATAAGGGTATCATCATTTTTTTCAACTCCTCTCTTCTCTCACTCTGATTACAATGGGACTGCTTAGAGAGACTTCTGACCTCAAACTGCAACTAAATAACTGTAAAACAAATATGCAACACAAAAGTTCTGTTCTGTAAATGGCAAATGAATTAATTTTTTAAAAACCACGCAGCAGAAAAGTACATTTAAAAAACCCATCTAGCTCATTAATGTTTACTGATGCTGTCAAAGGTTAGAATTTTTGTATGATGAAGTGAGAAATATTTATTTGTGATCAACACATACACTGCGTATAGAAAGGGATCCAGAAGTCTGAGACCAACTCTCATTCAGCTGCCAGTATTCTTCACTGGCAGTGGATTATAAGACTTGCTGATTTCCATTGACTGACTGGGGCTGTTCATGGGGGCTATATGACTTGGAAATAGAAGTTCTGTTTAAAAAAGATTTGTCTCTGCATGAATTGATATATATTGGCTTGGTAATGCATTGGATTAATCTTTCATTACGTGTAAGTGCTTATGCTGTGCTGTTGGTTCCATTTTCTTTTTTTTGTTATGTCACTTTAATCACTCGAAGTAACAAGTTTATTATTAGGAGAAGCATATCTTTACAGTCTTTTAGAATTTCACCAATAATTGCATTGTTGTGTGCAAATACAGCCAGAGCAGTAGAAAACCTGTTCATCTGGTGTGAGAATTTACACAGAGCAGATAAATATTACCCCGTTTTCTGGAGGATTTTACTGTAAGACAAGTCTAACGTTAAATTGTCAAATTTAGCATGAATGATCTTGGCTTCACTGCAGTCTGCTTTATCTGAGCACTCTCTCTTGAGGAAAAATCTAAAATATCTTCTGCTGTCTCGTACATGGATTAAGAGAATAAATATGTGTGCTACCATTGTGCAGGGAATTATTACTACACCGAGGTTTGGTGGTTGCCAGGATCACTATGGAGAATGAAATGGTTGAGTGATGCTGGGGTCTGCTAGCCCTTCACCCCCTCACGCCTGGTCCTCTTACCGTGCTCAGGCACCTCCTGTCCTGCCCAGATCACCCGCTCCTCATCCGCATTAATTGGCTGTCAAAAATGTGCTGAATTAACGGATTAATGAGCGTGGATTTGAATCCTAAGTTTGGCAAAGGGCCGATGTTTCCCTGCCGTGGCGCAGGCTCCCCCTGCCTCCCCTCTCGTGTGCGCAGGCCTGTTACAGATATGCATCCAGGACATTTGAGCGGATTGCATTTCATTAGTTTGATTTGAGCGGACAGCACTAAGCTGCTGAGGGCTCTGCGCTGACAGCTAATTACAGGAATCAGCCTTGTCCACTGATAGAGAACAATGGGCTGGGATGAGCCCGCCTCGCCAGGGGGACCGGCCCTGCATACAGCCTCAGTATTTGGCTCCCATATAGTCCCCAGTATGGAGAACCATTACTTGTGTTAAAGGAAATGGAAAGCCTAATTGAGTGCTACCTTCCTCCTCAGCTCCCAACTCTATTTTGAGACAGAAACAGAAAGAATGATAGAGAGATAGGAAAAATGGCCTTCCTGGCAACCTGAAGTGCTCCCCCACACCTCTCCACCAACTTCACCCCCCCACCCCCACCCTCCAACCCCACTGCTATACCCTCCAACCCACAGCATCCTCCATCCCCTTGGCCCAGGCCAGCCGGCCAGCTTCGTGCATGGATCTGTCCGCTTCCATAACTCTGTCCATCTTTAAATCATCAACATTAAAACACGCCGTTCACTCATGTGAACACTTTCCCCCTTAAAAGAGAATTAAATGGATTAGTGCAAACGTCAGTAAATTTAGCGGTGCATTACCCTTGCAACATTCCAAATGGCAGATCGCAGTCAGACAACTGGCTTAGCTGAGTTCCTGCTCCCTGCCAGTCGTAATCTTTTGTCAGGAATCATGTTTTTTTTCTCTCTCTGTTCTTCCGCCGACCACACAAATAAGTTTTCTTTTATTTCCATCCCTAATGATCAACTTTGTTCATAAAGCCAAGCAAAACTATTTTGGATTTTCTGTGTTCTTTTAAGCCACACTACTGAGGGTAGAGGCAATTTCGGACAGGACCTCTGTCTATTTTGTGCTTCTCTGTCTTGTTTGGGAGGCATTGATATGGCCAGTGGCTAGTGGTCAGGTGCGCTGACACAGACTATTATTTTAGGAGTGAGTAGCACCATCTCTCAGCTTTTTGTGCCATTTTCAGGTCAGGCCTTTAGGTCATTTTCCCCTACAGATTCTACCAGTCTATTTTCTGGTTGGCTGATGGAAGGTAATGACTGAGAGGCTGATGGTGGTGCTGGCTGTGCCTGCATGTGACCATGTCATCTTAGCTCAGTGACAGGGCCTGCGGTGGCCAGCGTCTGCCAGGGGGAGCGCAGAGGAACAGGCAGATCCCAACGCCTGGTCCGGGGGGGTCAATATGAGGTGGCCCCTGTGCTGACTGACAGGACACAAGGGTTTGTTAGGGAGATTTGTCCCTGCTGTGGATCTCCTGTCGGCCTGGTTGTGGCACTCGTGTCAATTTGCACCCCACGCACGTCGCCAGTCTAGCTGACAGGTGAACGGTGGTATAGCGTCCTGTCCGCCTAATTGTACCCCGCAGTCCTGCCTGTGTGTGGGTGCAGTGAGGATGGCTGAGGCCTGGGCCTGTTAGCACCATGCTTGCCCTGGCGGCCAGGCCCAGAGCAGCCTCCTCAGCATGGGAGTAATCCAAGGTGAGGGCCTGTCGCTCTGTCAGCTGGTTGTCTATCGGCTGCAGAGGATGATGGACGTGCCGCCCTGCACACACACACACAAATGTATTCTGAGCTCACTGTCTGCACATGGTGCCATGCACAATGAGCATGCACGTGTACAGCACAAACACCCACTCACAACACATGCAAACAATAAATCAAACTACATTTACATGAAATCCAGGGAGAGGTAGATAGATACACATGCATTTATGTCATGCATGCTGTATTCTTTGGGGAATCTGAGGCTTTCAGTGTAGGGGGGAAAGGGGGAGGGGGTAGGTTGTAATTGTCAAATTGTCCATCTTTGAATTCCCTAAAGAACTCTGTATGTAAATATGTTGAACACAATTCTTAAGCAAATCCATGTTTTGTTTCCTAGCTCTGGTATATGATAAATGGGTACGAATTAATGTCACAAGACTCAACATTCCTTGCATAACACACACTTTTGTCATGTAAGCTGTCTCCTTGTAAATTTCCCCACTGTGGGACTAATAAAGGATTATCTTATCTTATCTTATCTTAATGTTTAAGAAATGATCCAACATGTGACAAACAGCAAATGAAACCCTTCCTGCTCATCCGTGTATTTGGTTTCCTCCCACCATTAAGTTTTTCCAAAAAGAATCAATGGTGCTTGCTTGTTTGATGAACAGTGTGAAGAGGGTGTGTGTTTGTGTGTGTGTGTGTTTGTGTAGAGAGCAGGGGGGAGGGGGGTGTGCCATTTCCTGGCTCATGAAGGCCTCAGTGCCAGCTGCGCGGGACTGGTGCTGCTTCCTGGGGGCAGATGCCTGCAGTGCTGCCTCCATGATCCCAGCTCTGTTCCTGCATCAGCCCCTGCAGTCTGCTTCACGCCCTAGGGGGGTGGAGGGTGGAGGGGGTAACACACCCATATAAACACACACACCCCTGCTTGTGCACGCACAGTCAGACAGAGTACATACGACTGGAAGTGCATACACACACACTCACATACACACCTCCTAGGCTCTGGAGCATTAATTAGGCAGCCTACAAGTCTGCCACACCATGGTCTACCTCCATCACATGCTGGAAAACAGGCAGAGAGAATGGAAAGCACAATTCAACACATACACTGATGAAACTGGGAGGTGCGACCGGACCCGACAACAGAAAAATGAAGAAAAGAAGAAATTCCAGTTGCTTTTTCGCCTCTGAACATCAACTCCTCCTCGCCTTCAACCAGCTCATCCATCGCTTTCATCACCCATTCCCTGGTCTCTCCTCTCTAGGCACATTGTTACTGACACCACACTGGCATCCAGAGGCCCTGTCAGGTACTGCAGCCCCTATGCCACAGTGTCACCCCCACACCACCACCACCACCGAGTCTATAAATAGGCTCTAATTAACCGCAGCACTGTACCTTTGGAGATGTTGTTTGGAGTGGGAGACTGTGTTTGTTGTCTCGTATCTATAGAGGTTGCTCTTCTTTGGGACTGAAGGAGAACTGAAGGTCTCTTTGCATTTTCATAATAACACACAAGATGTAAACTGGTGTTCAGTCAGCATGTGAAACTGAAACGAGGGTGAAGACGTTAACAAACCACAGTCAGGCTAATGCATGATTCTCATTTTGGACTCTAATGTGCCAGATGTTCCCTTCTGACCATTAGAATTGTTTATTATCTTTTAAGGCCAGATTCCTTATTAATCAATCCATTCAAGTCAATATAAAACACAAAACAACTGCCTGTGGAAAGTGTTGGTGTCTCATGATGGTGGCATCTTCAAGACCTCATCATTTTAAAATGAAGACATTTCTCAGCTACTTCTAAATTACATGGATTTTATTCTACAGTCACTGCTATGCTAATTATTTACATAAACCTGAGCATTCAAAAATTGCATATACTATGATATGGCTTGGAAATGGTCTGCAATTGCAACTGCAACTGTATGGGCTATTGTGTGACAATCATAAATGATCTCATCATCCTGAATTGAGTGTATTTCTTGAGTCATCTTAATGTGTTCTCAGTCTCAAGCAGCCTAACTGAGGGACTCAATGAGAAGTGAACAGAAATCTCCTGACAGTGTGGATGCTGCACAGTTAACATTCTCTCTCTGTGTGCGAGGCCCGGCTGCAGAGGGCTGTGGCAGCTGTCTGAGCGCGTGTTTTGCCCTTATGGGGCCAAAATGCTCATGGTGCACTGATTTCCGATAGGTCTTCACCTCCTCTGCTGCTCATGGCCCGCGGCTCCTTCCTCATTCTCCTGCTCCTCCTCTGTGCTCAATCAATTGACTAACGCCGCTGACCAGCTCCCACAGCACGCTGCCGGAGGAGGGAAGTTATTGGAGTCGTGTGTGTGTGGGTGTGTGTGTCTGTATCAAATACCTCCAGTGGGGCTGTGGATGCAGCAATGTTTGAATAATCTACAAATAATCTGCAGAAATCTAAAGCTTCAGACAAAAAAATAACTGATACACACAGACTCTCCACAGCAGACTTCTGTGGTAGGTTTGATGTGAGTTTGTCTTCAAGTGTATGTTCTCAAGATTTTGCTCAGTTTTATTAAAATGGACCAGTTTGCTCTCTTGTTATACAGTAAGTACAAACAGGGCAAACATTACTTCATAATTTCACTTCAGTTAGTTTATGATTTTATCTTATCTATTTATTTATCTATTTTTTCTTTTTCTTCTGCACATCACACCCATCAGCTGATGTGAAAAGTCACTAAATGTACAGATTCTTGCAAATTTACCAAGTAGCAAAAAAAATCACCAATATTTTATGAATAAACAAGAACTGATCTTCAAAATAATTTAAAGCAGGACAAACACAAAACATGTGACATGAAATAAAAAAATTTGATCTTAAAAACCACAATGACATGTTAAATAAACATGTTAAACTTAAAACAAAATATGCAACCACATCAAATCGATAACATACTTACATACATACAATAATGGCTTAAATTTCATGAAATCCCAGTGGCATCAATTCATAAATATGGTCTAATATGACCTCTAAAACTCTCCTCTAAATGTGTTAACAAGGAGTTGATAAATTATAACTAACCATGATTCCTATTTTGTATGCTTGTCAGTGGATTTAAATATTTTCGTTACACAATACAACTGTGAAATGTATGTAGTGGAGAGGTAAAAAAGCATAAGATGGAAATGGAAGCTCTTAGTATCTTAGAATTGCATTTGAGTATTGAAGAAATGTATTCAGTTACTTTCCACCACTGGATGCAGCTTTTCCTCCTGTGGGACAAATTTTGGCTGTGTAAGCAGTGGTCAGTAGTTTATGTTTCAGTAGAAAGAAATACCTCAATATGATTATGGATTATTCTAATTAATATTAACTTTGCCTATTGGCCCATTAGATTTTTATTGACCTTAATTATGAAAGATATATTTCACAACTCAATACAGAAAAATAATAATGTTCTACATATTGATATAGATTGATAGATTGATTGACAGAGTAGTAGATGAGAGTGGATTATTGCATTATAGCAGCAAATGAATGAAGCAAATGTAATATAATTTAGTTATTTCTGAGAATTGATGCAAAAATTAGCAGATGATGCAAAAATGTGAAATCAGCACAAAGATCAAATGTCCCCAGAACCATTAAGGGATCAGTTTTCATTTTCTCACAATCACAGCTGTGATTCCAAAAACTTAACATGAAACACAGACACACACACAGACAAACACACACACACTATTCAACTGTTTTTGTGTTGTGAGATTTCACCTTTGAGACAGGGGAGCTGTAGATACCAGGTGTGTGATAGAAAGTACCTTCCTCTGGGAGCACAAGGTGCCTGCTGTCATAGCCACCAGCCACCAGTGTGTGTAAGTGTGTATGTGTGTGGCCACCACCCCAGGGAGCTGGTCAGCTGTTGTTTCATGCAGTTACAGCAATCAGTAGCCCGGATCGGTGCAGCTGAGTGCTGTGGAGTCTCAACACACACACACAGACACACACATATGCCTTTGTCCAGCACGCCACACCCTCCCTTTACACCCAATTAGCCCTGTTACCAGACCTTCTTGAGGACCACAGACACACCCTGCCATATACAGGTAAGCACAGCCTCACTTGTGCAGGCCCGTACATGTAACATAGTACAACACACACACACGGTGTATGTAAAAGGCAGTAGTACCATAGTTTGTGTGTTTCTTTCAGGGTCAGACAGTGTGGTCAGACTCTGGTGTAATGAATGTATTACATTGTTCACTGATGTAAAACTGATCAATACTACACTGGTTGTGTATCAAAGCACCCCAGACTGAAATAATTCTAATAAAGCAAACATAAAATGACTTCAAGTTTATTATATAAGCTTTTAGCATTCCCAAAGTGAACTAAAGGCTGTTTCTGAGGCTTTAAAGGTCAAATAAATTCTTTGATCACTGAATTCTTTTATTTGTTTCGTGGTTTGGATAGAAAATGTAAGTACAAGGACAGTATAATTATAGTGAAGCCCTACTTTTTATAGTGAAATAAATGTGGTCAAATCATCAAACTAACTGTGTGTGTGTGTGTGTGTGTGTGTGTGTGTGTGTGTGTGTGTTTAAAAGTGAAATTATGATGAGACTAGTTATTGTGCTTCCCATAATAAACTGTTTAAAATAAATAACATTAAATAAATGTGCAAATACTGGCAATTCTCTGTGTTGTAACTATTGGGACCTGAAAATCATGTTGTATTTTGTATCTTTACTACGAGCTTTGTCTTATCTCTGACTGATGTTCAGGAAAATATGACCAATTAGAAGAGTAGTAACTATGTGAAATAGTTATTACTTAAGCCCCATGAACCTTCATCAATATGTATCCTGGGAAGCAAAACCAGGGCAGCACTAAAAAGTAAACCGGCATTTGCTGCCACTGTACAATTGCTCCTTAACTGTTGCTCCACATGCACAGTAATAACTGAAAAGAGACACAGATACATGTATCTACATTTTCATCATCTGTTGCTACTGTCACAGCACAGGAAGAACTGGAGAAAAGAGAGTTTGTTGTTGCATCTGGGAATTAACGCTTCTCCATACAGTATATTACTGAGACATTACATCATTTCCAGGCTTCATCATTAATAGAAACATTTTTGGCTGCAAATATGAGCGAAATAATATGGAGGTGTGAGCCCCTCAGCATTTAAGTACAAATTTCTCTGACATAATAATGACATGTTTATAGTTTTGATAGAATATATGCTCAAACACACATAATTAGCATAAAATTCTTTACTGTACATTTCTTCTATAGTCTGTGAAAATGAAACAGCTTTTTTATCTTGTAGTGAAATGGTTTTGAGACCTCTTAACCTATAACTATATATTTGATCCAGATCACCAGGAGACTTCACTGAATAGCCATGGTATTTGGTAAATACCTTAATACCATTATGAGGGTAAACTCCGTAACTCAAATATCTAGTATGCACTGAATTGCACAGTCAGCCTTAAGCTCACTCCTGCTCTGCCACTTTGAATGTCTAAACAATAGTGAAATTTGTGTGGCTGGTGTGCTTATTCTTTAGAATTAACATTAGCATTACAGGTTCTGTTCAGTGTTCATTTGCACCAGCCTCTTGACGAGCTGGATCAGCCAATCCACAACACTGCTGCTGAAATGAGCCTCTGGAAGACAGCCTTAATATGTTTTACGTTGGGTTAATTTACACTACATTTTAATGATCTGTTACTTATTAAACATATGACCTCTATGCTCACAATAGATATGGCTCAATCCACCGGTTCATGATGTGCACTCACACAAACACAGAGTTCCTGTTTGGTTTTGTTCATTCTAACAAAATGGTCTTATCCTCAAAATGATAACAATAAAACATTAATTTTACTGTTAAATACTGCTCTAGTTATATTTAAACAAGTTTCAATACTTTATCATGGATCTTTTGACAGCCACCAAACTGTAGGAAACAGCCGAAATTCATCCTACACCAACAACAGATCATTGGTGTTTTTGGGCAATAACACAACCTGATTGAAATTTGTTTGGAAGCACTATCTTTCCTGTGTAATTTCTATGCATTTTAAGCTTGTCATGTGACATTTTACACCCTTGACTCCTGCGTGTCATTTTATGGAGGGCTAGGGGTTAAAAAACATGGTATGAAATGACTTGCAAAAAGAAAATATGCATAGAAATGACATGCGAAATAAACAACTTCTCATTCATACACTATTTCTATGAACCGGCCTGATCTTGGTGCATGTGATCTCATTATGCAGGTGTTTGTCTAAAAATTTGCTTTTTGCTTGCATACATTTATACAGCTATGATAATATTTTGTTTTGAGGTATTAATGATTCAAGGGCTGGTCAATAAATCAAAAAGCTGGTGAAATCAACATTACAATGATTTAACGACCTCATTACAGTAGTATTGTTTTGTTTTATACATGTTTTCATTCAGAAAAAGCACACTGAACTCTTCAGTATGAGGTGTATGTGGTGAGTATGCTGGGGAGAGAGATGGATGTGAATATAACAGTAAACATATTATCAGCCAGAGTTTGCCATTAGACAAAAAATAAATGCTGCAGCTCCCTGGAACCAAGCAGAGTTCCCAAGCACGGGTGTAGGTCAGCTATGGAGGACAGAGAGGATGGCCTTTACATCGTGGAAATATTTGCATTATTTTGAATTTGTGGGTGAAAAGGAAAAGAGCATCACAGTGAAATGCAACCTGTGCTTGGGTGATGTGTCTGTCAGCTGTGAAGAACTCTAACTCAAATCTGAAGCAGCAGCTGCGAGCTAAACTAACAGCTCCATAACACTGGTAGTGAGGCCCGTTGAAGAGAACGATGTCAGTGCTGCAGCTCCAAAACAGCGACAGTTACGTTTTAGTTCAGCTAAAGCTGTCACTGCAGTGGTAATGCAAAAGTACTCAAAGAAGTTACATTTCTCTGTAGGTAACTTTTTTAAAATACCAGTAATTTTCTAACATACCAAGTTACTTTTATAATTAACGTCACTCAACACTTAGAACATGGAGCATGAAACATTAAGGGTATCTCCCCATTAAGTTTTATGTTCTATTGCAATATTTTTTCCCTGGTCCATATGAACAGATGTCCAGTTGCACTCCAGATGCAAAATAGAGTGTATTTTACATTTAAACATAACACATACATATACCTAAAGGTGTTGTTAAGTACTGGATATGCTACATAAATAATACTGGGAGTAATACTTTTATTATGTCACATAAATGTAGTACTTAATCATGATATTAATTTCAGGCAATATCACCCAGCTCAAGATTCTCATTACATTTGACAGAGTGCAAAATGATGACCAAACAAACAAAAAAAAGTTGATTGTGTGTCCTCTTGAGCAACTCCCTGGACCCCCCCCCCAGCCACCCTTCAAGCTTCAACCCATCCCTCCATATTCTATAAACCGAGACTTGGGATTGTTCCACTGAGCTGGAGACGAGCCTCTAAGATTCAGCGTGTCACAGATTTTTGGAGACTCCTGCAGTGTGTCTTCTCATGTATCCTGAGGGCTGACAGAAAGACAGACAGAGCCTCTTTGTGACTGTCGCTGCCTCTGTCTCTATCTTTATTTCCCTTATGCACTCTCTCCCTTCCTCTAACTCTCTCTCTCAGTCTCGCCCTGTCTCTGATGCCACTGTCTGTCTAGAGATTAATTAAATGGCTACCCAGCCAGCCAGCACCACATCAGCCATCATCAGCCTCTCCTCGCCATCAGCTCCCTGCTACAGCAGGGCGGGAGAGAGTGCATGTCTGTGTGCATACAGCGCACTCTGTGTGTGTGTGTGTGTATTTTAATGTGTGAGCTGTACAAAGTGACATTCTTCAAGTGTGTGTATCATTGCATGTCCTGTTTGTGTAACTGAGTGCAGATACTGTATGTGTTTGTGAGGAGGAAATTAATTTCATGGTACATGTGTGTGTGTGCGTGTGTGTGAGACAATGTGTGGATATGTCTTCAGTTGAATATGTGTATCCACAGTTTGCCTATATAGTATACTGTATGTGTGCACTATGTGTGTATTCTGTGTGTCTTTCAGTTTCTCTGGTGTGTCTTCTACGTGTGTGTGTGTTGTGCTGGATAAGCCACGCTCAAATAGTGAGTTGTGCCATGGTAGCCGTCAAACCTGGCAGCGCCGGCAATGATTGTGGGGTGGTTACATGGCAGGTGTGGGGGGGGGGCTGTGGTGGGATGTCGGATCTGAGTGTTTATTGTTTGCCATTATTGTTGTCATTACGGCTAGCGTTGGCATCAGTGGCGTGTATGCTCCAGCCAGTCTTATCATTACCATCCCGCCTCACCGTAGTTCTCCAGTTGTCAATTTACCGTACAGACTCTTCTCAAGAATTTCCCCCGCTGTCACACTGCTGAAGGCTTCCTCTTTTCCTTTCCCTTCAGTTTTCCCTCTTTCTTCTTTGTTCTTTTCAGTTCTTTGCTATGCTTTAAGGAAGTGTGTGGACATAATGCGTGTGTGCATGTGTTAGGGGGTGGGGGTGGAGGGGGGTCAGTCAGTGAAGCTGGCAGTTCAGACCGGCTCTGCTCGGCTTTTCGGGCCTTAATTGAGACATACTGTCAGAGTGACAAACACATTTGCATACGGTGTGTTTTTCAGGATGTGCTGCTCACCATTCTGTTAATCAGCTCTCCATCACTCACATGAAGAAATGCACACACACACACACACACACAGAGTACATACAGTGCAGGGAGCTGTTGGGATGGTCATTACTCTGCATCCTGGCAGTAAAAAGAAGAAAAAGAGACAGTTGAAGGAGAAGATACAGATTGGAACATTTAGCTAATATATAGAAAGCTAGTACTGTCCCTTTTTCTACAGCCATGTCAGCATGCTAAATGAGAATGTGAACATGTTTAGCAGGTGTAATGTTAGTTTACTCTGTTAGCATGCTACAAAGGATAATTATCATTAAACACAAACTACAGCTGAGGCTGATAGGAATGTAATTTCTTTCAGGTATAAACCAAGGTATTAGGCAAACAGAAATTTTGGCCTGATGATGGCGCTAGATGAAAAGTCACAAAGTCAGTGGGATTCATCCTCTGGGGAACATGAATGTCTGTGAAAATTTAAATTCACTGAATAGCTGTTGAGATATTTTAGTCTAACATTGTTAAAATAGGACTATTTTCACTTAAGCTTTTGAGTGTACCCAATGGTCAAAATCAGTGTGAGAGGCTGCCACTTTCTACAGTAACACCTCCATGTTTTAATCAAATATCCACTCAACAAGTATTGAGTACTGAGACAGAGAGGAACAATTGTCTGACCGCAGCAGACCAGTGCAGACAGTGCTTACGTGTACCAGAGGGATGTGTCAGAGCTTGATGTCTAACAGCGTAGTAGTTCTGAATGGCTACAAAAGCCCATGGTCATCAAAAGGAGCAATAAGTCTAGGAGTAGATATAATAATTCGAACTATAATAGCAGGCGTTGAGCAGGATCGTAGGAGCAGTAGGAGGTTTGCCATCACAGATCAGACACTACAACTCTGGGGGAGGAAATGCCTGCAGAAAGTGACAGAAATTGGGATAATGGCAGATAGCCTCACCTAAAAGGCATTCAGTGTTTCTCAATCAAGTTTCAGATTTGATATTGATGTGATATTGTGACAGTGGATCCACCCCAGTAGTAACGCAGCGGGACACGGATTTCAATTCAACCAAAATTTTTATTTTAAACTTGTCTTAAAACTTGAATTCACACTTTAGCTCTGTAGAGTGCATACACTCCTTTATGTCCTCTCTAGCACTTTCACTCTCTCAAGCCACCTGGCACTGCTCTGTCCGCTGGACCAGATCTGAGGCACCTTTCTGGGTGAGGTCGGTCAGAGGACTATCCAGGTCAGCAAAGCTCCTGATGGACCTCCTGTGGTACCCTGCCAGCCCCAAGAACCGCCTCACCTCTTTTTTGGTCTTGGGCTGTGGGCAGGTTGCAAAGGCTGCAGTCCTTTCCACCTGAGGGCATACCTGTCCACCACCCTAGTGGTACCCCAGATAATGCACCTCCCTCCGTCCAACCGCACACTTCTTCGGGTTGGCTGTGAGCCCCACCTGCCTCAGTGACTCCAGCACAGCATCCATCCACGTCACATGCTCCGCCCAGGTGGTACGGTGGATAACAATATCATCCAAGTAGCCGGCAGCATAATCAGCATGGGGATGCAGCACTCGGTCCATGAGGCGTTGAAAAGGGGCCGGGGCACCAAACAAGCCGAAAGGAAGTGTGCTGAATACAAACCGTACAGTATGGAGAAGGTCGTTTTCTCCTTAGACTCTGGAGACAAGGGAATCTGCCAGTAGCCAAGTGTCGTGAAAAAACAAGGACTGCCTAGCTGGTCCAGAAGTTCGTCGACCCAAGACATTGGATATGCATCAAACTGTGACACCTCATTCACTTTATGGTAGTCTACACAGAACCGCACAGACCCATCCTTCTACTTTACCAGAACAATGGGGCTACACCAAACACTGCTGGACTCTCTAGTGTCACGACTCACTCTTTACAGCCTGTCCCTAACCACAGAAAAGTGTGGGTATGTTTGTGCCGTGTCAGGGAGTACCAGCTGACCAATTTTAATCACTTGGTCGAAGGCAAAGCATAGAGTACCATCACAAGATTGAGTGGAAAATCTTCTATGGAGTGTATGGAGGATCTCCTGTGAAGGCTCCCCTGACTCCCCCTCTCCCTCTGCAGTATCGGATGACCTTGCATCACCTCTGACCACAGCACGCAAACTACAAGTCCCCACTATTGTGTATGCACCCAAACACACTGTTCCACAAGACTATTACACCTGGGCCAATCTGTTCCCAGAATTAAAGGGTGCACGAGACAGGAGCTAACCATGACCTTGACTGTATGCTTCTTTCCCCAATATCTAATTTCTAGTGGCACTAATGGATACCTATGAACATCTCCGTGTACACACCTAATATCCACCCATGATGCCTCCATTAATACCCGGGCCGAACCAGGTTCTGGTGGATTAAAGATTGCATTCAGCCTGAATCCACCATACCCCTGGCAAGTAACCCCTTGAGTCCTTACCAGAACACTGTGCATCCCACCTGGACAGGGGAAGGGTGTTGGTGAGCCAATTACACAGACAACTTGACCAACTTCCATCAGTGGACACTCGCCTGTAGCGGCTGGTCCTGGGGTCTGTGAAGGAAGGGAGAGACAGTTACTATTTTAAATCTTTTAATGTGTGCCAGGCTTAAGTCAGAGAAATGTTAATTGCACTATTGCTGAGTTTGAATCATTGTCTTTCTCCTTTCACAACAACATTATTGTTTGTTACTGGGCCCAAATGCAGGAAAGTTAAAGATGGATTTATTGCACAAGGGGATAGTAAGAGAATGAGAAGGCCAGTGGAGACAGCAGGGGACAAGCAGGTTGAGGTGAGTGTGAGCAGCAGGAGCAAAGCAACAGGGATGGCACAGAAGTCCTAAGCACAGGAGGTAATGGTTAGCAAAAGCACAAGAGCAAACCACAAAAGAAACTTGTAATCTTGAGACACAAGAGAACTAAGCAGCTGAAAGCACAGCTACCACTGAGTGAGCTGTAACAACCTGGCAATGAGGGTTTTTGAGCAGGAGAGTAAACGAGTTGATTGGGAGCAGGTATCAGCCCAGAACCAGGTGAGTTCACACACACACACACACACACACACACACGAGAGGAGGAGACACAGGGGAACACAGCAAAGACAGAGTAACATTGGGAAAATGCTCGGGTCACAACGTGTGTGACTGCTGAATAATCAGCAATCAACAATGGACATTTTGAGTGCTCTTTATAAAATACAATCTTATTAACACCAAGAAGGAGAGCAGCCTTCCCCTTCATCAATATCAGCCATGCTCTGCAAGGTGTGACAGAACCAGATAACCCATCTGTGGTGCCTCCATTCAAAATCTGCAGACCATATCTATTTGCCCACTGAAAAAAGCCTCCCTGGTACCAAATGCATTATGCCTTGCATGTATAATCACATTATATGTGGGCTGCATAGCTTTATTCTTTGAACCTATTCCTATACCCCTAACAGTGGGAAAATGTATTGTAATGAATGCCAAAGCTGAGCACTAAGAGGTATTTTGTTCTTGGGGCTCTTAAGAAATATGGATTATGAATGAGGGTGGGATCAGACCTGCTGTGGTTTCAATATGTATGAATCTTTTCATACGCACTGACCCCAGTCCTTTATCTGCCACAGCAGGTGAGGATCCCACCCTCATTCATAATCCATATTTCTTAAGAGCCCCAAGAACAAAATACCTCTTAGTGCTCAGCTTTGGCATTCATTACAATACATTTTCCCACTGTTAGGGGTATAGGAATAGGTTCAAAGAATAAAGCTATGCAGCCCACATATAATGTGATTATACATGCAAGGCATAATGCATTTGGTACCAGGGAGGCTTTTTTCAGTGGGCAAATAGATATGGTCTGCAGATTTTGAATGGAGGCACCACAGATGGGTTATCTGGTTCTGTCACACCTTGCAGAGCATGGCTGATATTGATGAAGGGGAAGGCTGCTCTCCTTCTTGGTGTTAATAAGATTGTATTTTATAAAGAGCACTCAAAATGTCCATTGTTGATTGCTGATTATTCAGCAGTCACACACGTTGTGACCCGAGCATTTTCCCAATGTTACTCTGTCTTTGCTGTGTTCCCCTGTGTCTCCTCCTCTCGTGTGTGTGTGTGTGTGTGTGTGTGTGTGTGAACTCACCTGGTTCTGGGCTGATACCTGCTCCCAATCAACTCGTTTACTCTCCTGCTCAAAAACCCTCATTGCCAGGTTGTTACAGCTCACTCAGTGGTAGCTGTGCTTTCAGCTGCTTAGTTCTCTTGTGTCTCAAGATTACAAGTTTCTTTTGTGGTTTGCTCTTGTGCTTTTGCTAACCATTACCTCCTGTGCTTAGGACTTCTGTGCCATCCCTGTTGCTTTGCTCCTGCTGCTCACACTCACCTCAACCTGCTTGTCCCCTGCTGTCTCCACTGGCCTTCTCATTCTCTTACTATCCCCTTGTGCAATAAATCCATCTTTAACTTTCCTGCATTTGGGCCCAGTAACAAACAATAATGTTGTTGTGAAAGGAGAAAGACAATGATTCAAACTCAGCAATAGTGCAATTAACATTTCTCTGACTTAAGCCTGGCACACATTAAAAGATTTAAAATAGTAACTGTCTCTCCCTTCCTTCACAGACCCCAGGACCAGCCGCTACAGGCGAGTGTCCACTGATGGAAGTTGGTCAAGTTGTCTGTGTAATTGGCTCACCAACACCCTTCCCCTGTCCAGGTGGGATGCACAGTGTTCTGGTAAGGACTCAAGGGGTTACTTGCCAGGGGTATGGTGGATTCAGGCTGAATGCAATCTTTAATCCACCAGAACCTGGTTCGGCCCGGGTATTAATGGAGGCATCATGGGTGGATATTAGGTGTGTACACGGAGATGTTCATAGGTATCCATTAGTGCCACTAGAAATTAGATATTGGGGAAAGAAGCATACAGTCAAGGTCATGGTTAGCTCCTGTCTCGTGCACCCTTTAATTCTGGGAACAGATTGGCCCAGGTGTAATAGTCTTGTGGAACAGTGTGTTTGGGTGCATACACAATAGTGGGGACTTGTAGTTTGCGTGCTGTGGTCAGAGGTGATGCAAGGTCATCCGATACTGCAGAGGGAGAGGGGGAGTCAGGGGAGCCTTCACAGGAGATCCTCCATACACTCCATAGAAGATTTTCCACTCAATCTTGTGATGGTACTCTATGCTTTGCCTTCGACCAAGTGATTAAAATTGGTCAGCTGGTACTCCCTGACACGGCACAAACATACCCACACTTTTCTGTGGTTAGGGACAGGCTGTAAAGAGTGAGTCGTGACACTAGAGAGTCCAGCAGTGTTTGGTGTAGCCCCATTGTTCTGGTAAAGTAGAAGGATGGGTCTGTGCGGTTCTGTGTAGACTACCATAAAGTGAATGAGGTGTCACAGTTTGATGCATATCCAATGTCTTGGGTCGACGAACTTCTGGACCAGCTAGGCAGTCCTTGTTTTTTCACGACACTTGGCTACTGGCAGATTCCCTTGTCTCCAGAGTCTAAGGAGAAAACGACCTTCTCCATACTGTACGGTTTGTATTCAGCACACTTCCTTTCGGCTTGTTTGGTGCCCCGGCCCCTTTTCAACGCCTCATGGACCGAGTGCTGCATCCCCATGCTGATTATGCTGCCGGCTACTTGGATGATATTGTTATCCACCGTACCACCTGGGCGGAGCATGTGACGTGGATGGATGCTGTGCTGGAGTCACTGAGGCAGGTGGGGCTCACAGCCAACCCGAAGAAGTGTGCGGTTGGACGGAGGGAGGTGCATTATCTGGGGTACCACTAGGGTGGTGGACAGGTATGCCCTCAGGTGGAAAGGACTGCAGCCTTTGCAACCTGCCCACAGCCCAAGACCAAAAAAGAGGTGAGGCGGTTCTTGGGGCTGGCAGGGTACCACAGGAGGTCCATCAGGAGCTTTGCTGACCTGGATAGTCCTCTGACCGACCTCACCCAGAAAGGTGCCTCAGATCTGGTCCAGCGGACAGAGCAGTGCCAGGTGGCTTGAGAGAGTGAAAGTGCTAGAGAGGACATAAAGGAGTGTATGCACTCTACAGAGCTAAAGTGTGAATTCAAGTTTTAAGACAAGTTTAAAATAAAAATTTTGGTTGAATTGAAATCCGTGTCCCGCTGCGTTACTACTGGGGTGGATCCACTGTCACAATATCACATCAATATCAAATCTGAAACTTGATTGAGAAACACTGAATGCCTTTTAGGTGAGGCTATCTGCCATTATCCCAATTTCTGTCACTTTCTGCAGGCATTTCCTCCCCCAGAGTTGTAGTGTCTGATCTGTGATGGCAAACCTCCTACTGCTCCTACGATCCTGCTCAACGCCTGCTATTATAGTTCGAATTATTATATCTACTCCTAGACTTATTGCTCCTTTTGATGACCATGGGCTTTTGTAGCCATTCAGAACTACTACGCTGTTAGACATCAAGCTCTGACACATCCCTCTGGTACACGTAAGCACTGTCTGCACTGGTCTGCTGCGGTCAGACAATTGTTCCTCTCTGTCTCAGTACTCAATACTTGTTGAGTGGATATTTGATTAAAACATGGAGGTGTTACTGTAGAAAGTGGCAGCCTCTCACACTGATTTTGACCATTGGGTACACTCAAAAGCTTAAGTGAAAATAGTCCTATTTTAACAATGTTAGACTAAAATATCTCAACAGCTATTCAGTGAATTTAAATTTTCACAGACATTCATGTTCCCCAGAGGATGAATCCCACTGACTTTGTGACTTTTCATCTAGCGCCATCATCAGGCCAAAATTTCTGTTTGCCTAATACCTTGGTTTATACCTGAAAGAAATTACATTCCTATCAGCCTCAGCTGTAGTTTGTGTTTAATGATAATTATCCTTTGTAGCATGCTAACAGAGTAAACTAACATTACACCTGCTAAACATGTTCACATTCTCATTTAGCATGCTGACATGGCTGTAGAAAAAGGGACAGTACTAGCTTTCTATATATTAGCTAAATGTTCCAATCTGTATCTTCTCCTTCAACTGTCTCTTTTTCTTCTTTTTACTGCCAGGATGCAGAGTAATGACCATCCCAACAGCTCCCTGCACTGTATGTACTCTGTGTGTGTGTGTGTGTGTGTGCATTTCTTCATGTGAGTGATGGAGAGCTGATTAACAGAATGGTGAGCAGCACATCCTGAAAAACACACCGTATGCAAATGTGTTTGTCACTCTGACAGTATGTCTCAATTAAGGCCCGAAAAGCCGAGCAGAGCCGGTCTGAACTGCCAGCTTCACTGACTGACCCCCCTCCACCCCCACCCCCTAACACATGCACACACGCATTATGTCCACACACTTCCTTAAAGCATAGCAAAGAACTGAAAAGAACAAAGAAGAAAGAGGGAAAACTGAAGGGAAAGGAAAAGAGGAAGCCTTCAGCAGTGTGACAGCGGGGGAAATTCTTGAGAAGAGTCTGTACGGTAAATTGACAACTGGAGAACTACGGTGAGGCGGGATGGTAATGATAAGACTGGCTGGAGCATACACGCCACTGATGCCAACGCTAGCCGTAATGACAACAATAATGGCAAACAATAAACACTCAGATCCGACATCCCACCACAGCCCCCCCCCACACCTGCCATGTAACCACCCCACAATCATTGCCGGCGCTGCCAGGTTTGACGGCTACCATGGCACAACTCACTATTTGAGCGTGGCTTATCCAGCACAACACACACACACGTAGAAGACACACCAGAGAAACTGAAAGACACACAGAATACACACATAGTGCACACATACAGTATACTATATAGGCAAACTGTGGATACACATATTCAACTGAAGACATATCCACACATTGTCTCACACACACGCACACACACACATGTACCATGAAATTAATTTCCTCCTCACAAACACATACAGTATCTGCACTCAGTTACACAAACAGGACATGCAATGATACACACACTTGAAGAATGTCACTTTGTACAGCTCACACATTAAAATACACACACACACACACAGAGTGCGCTGTATGCACACAGACATGCACTCTCTCCCGCCCTGCTGTAGCAGGGAGCTGATGGCGAGGAGAGGCTGATGATGGCTGATGTGGTGCTGGCTGGCTGGGTAGCCATTTAATTAATCTCTAGACAGACAGTGGCATCAGAGACAGGGCGAGACTGAGAGAGAGAGTTAGAGGAAGGGAGAGAGTGCATAAGGGAAATAAAGATAGAGACAGAGGCAGCGACAGTCACAAAGAGGCTCTGTCTGTCTTTCTGTCAGCCCTCAGGATACATGAGAAGACACACTGCAGGAGTCTCCAAAAATCTGTGACACGCTGAATCTTAGAGGCTCGTCTCCAGCTCAGTGGAACAATCCCAAGTCTCGGTTTATAGAATATGGAGGGATGGGTTGAAGCTTGAAGGGTGGCTGGGGGGGGGGTCCAGGGAGTTGCTCAAGAGGACACACAATCAACTTTTTTTTGTTTGTTTGGTCATCATTTTGCACTCTGTCAAATGTAATGAGAATCTTGAGCTGGGTGATATTGCCTGAAATTAATATCATGATTAAGTACTACATTTATGTGACATAATAAAAGTATTACTCCCAGTATTATTTATGTAGCATATCCAGTACTTAACAACACCTTTAGGTATATGTATGTGTTATGTTTAAATGTAAAATACACTCTATTTTGCATCTGGAGTGCAACTGGACATCTGTTCATATGGACCAGGGAAAAAATATTGCAATAGAACATAAAACTTAATGGGGAGATACCCTTAATGTTTCATGCTCCATGTTCTAAGTGTTGAGTGACGTTAATTATAAAAGTAACTTGGTATGTTAGAAAATTACTGGTATTTTAAAAAAGTTACCTACAGAGAAATGTAACTTCTTTGAGTACTTTTGCATTACCACTGCAGTGACAGCTTTAGCTGAACTAAAACGTAACTGTCGCTGTTTTGGAGCTGCAGCACTGACATCGTTCTCTTCAACGGGCCTCACTACCAGTGTTATGGAGCTGTTAGTTTAGCTCGCAGCTGCTGCTTCAGATTTGAGTTAGAGTTCTTCACAGCTGACAGACACATCACCCAAGCACAGGTTGCATTTCACTGTGATGCTCTTTTCCTTTTCACCCACAAATTCAAAATAATGCAAATATTTCCACGATGTAAAGGCCATCCTCTCTGTCCTCCATAGCTGACCTACACCCGTGCTTGGGAACTCTGCTTGGTTCCAGGGAGCTGCAGCATTTATTTTTTGTCTAATGGCAAACTCTGGCTGATAATATGTTTACTGTTATATTCACATCCATCTCTCTCCCCAGCATACTCACCACATACACCTCATACTGAAGAGTTCAGTGTGCTTTTTCTGAATGAAAACATGTATAAAACAAAACAATACTACTGTAATGAGGTCGTTAAATCATTGTAATGTTGATTTCACCAGCTTTTTGATTTATTGACCAGCCCTTGAATCATTAATACCTCAAAACAAAATATTATCATAGCTGTATAAATGTATGCAAAGCAAAAGCAAATTCTTTAGACAAACACCTGCATAATGAGATCACATGCACACCAAGATCAGGCCGGTCTTATGAAATAGTGTATGAATGAGAAGCCAAGTCATTTCGCATGTCATTTCTATGCAT
>BRZM01001255.1:0-12168 GCA_033238685.1 Lates japonicus | reverse complement strand
TTTTTTTTTTTTACAGACATTAATCGTTCTCAGAACATGTACGCTAATGCCTTTAGTGGTCCCACTTTAAAGTTCTGTTTTGTTTTGTTTTTTTTCAACAACAATTGCCATGCAATTAATGTCCACAGGATAAATTGTAATAACTTTGGTTATCCTCTAAATTTCCATTTAGCACCATCTCAAAACTGTTATCAACAATCCCATTAGCCTCAGCTGTACTTAATGTTCAGTGTGTACTTTATGTAACAACATCAAAATAAGATGATGAACATGGTAAAGATTACACCTATTTAGCATCAACATGTTTTTATTGTTCTTGTGAGCATATTACCATGCTGAAGTTAGCATTTAGCTCAAAGGACACCTGAGTGCCAGAGTACAGCCTCACAGAGCCGCTAGCATGGCTGCAGGCTCTTAGTTTTATTGATCACTTACATGATATTATTCCCAGGTGAACGTGACAAAACACACATTAAAGAACTTCAATGACACTTTATTTATCACCACTTGACCTGTGTGTATATGTGCAAGTGTGTATGCGGGTGTGTGCTATATTGCGCCTCACCATGTGTTTATGTCCATGTTTATCTGTGTATGCCTCTCTTGTATGATTGTAAAACCTTTGATATCTAGCTCGATTGTGATAGTCCCCCTTCCTGTACATGAACACATATTCTGCTAGTAAAAATACACAACAGGCCAAAACAACTGAACTGGTGTCTTCTCTACACACAACAAGGCCCAGCGTCTGTAAACTGTGAAAAATAACAATCAAATAAGAACATCAACTTAATCCATGGTTGGTGCAAGGGGGTTTGCTTTTTAGGCTGCAGCACTCCACCTTCGTTTTAATCGATACAAGTCTTGATTTTGTAGCACTTGGTATTATTAGATTGAATGACAATATGAGGTGTAGAAACTAACCAATGGTTACACAGTTTTCAGAAAAAAGTATATTGTATATATAGTTATATATATAGATTTATATTCATTTATAAGCTTTTTAAAATAGCACAGTAAACACTTTGCACACATGATAAAAACCACTGAATGTGTCTGATTGTTTATGTATAGGCCAATGGCGTTAAAGGAACCACATCCTTGTAAAGGGTCATTTCACTTTCTCTGCAGTCAGCTCAGGAAGGAACTTGAAAACTGTTCACTCGTGTCACTAGTGTAGAAATGAGAACATTCATTTGTGATATATTATTGATAAACTGAACATGAGGATTGTTTTAGCTCCTTTTTCTACACAGTGTGTATTTGTTAAAGTCACCTTCCTGAAGTGGCTAAGCTTGAAAGAGAACTGAACCCGGGTGGTCCACATGTTCCTGTCTGTAACTGTAAGTTGGAATACGTTAGAGTCTGCACATTTGAACCACACAGAAAGAACAACAGAAACAAAAAAGAGAAGTTATATAAAGACAGTCAAGTCAAAAAACCGGAGATACAGAATTTATAGTACTGCACATCATCTCTCGTTGTCCCCTTTTCCTTCTTTTTTTTTCTGTGTCATTTCATACCTGTACAACACCTGCTCTCTGTCTAATTGTCTATCTCTCGCTCTGTCTCTCGCTTTCACTCTGGCTGTCAGTGTCCTTTTTTTTTTCCCCCACACAGTCTCTGTACAGTTGGCTTAGTGGTGACCATAGAAATAGCTAAAGGGTTCCGTGTGACGTTGGTTGTAGTTTGTACAGAAACATTAGTTTTTTTCTTCATGTAAACAGGCACACACAGATCTCTAGAGGCTAACTCCTCAGTCAGAAAAAAACACCTCTGTGAGTTAATCGGTCTCTCTTCTTCTCACTTGTTTTGTATTCCTCTGTTCATTTCAGTTCCTTTCTTCTTTCTGCTGATGATTTTATAATCTTCACATGTCGAGTGTTTTTGGCCCTGGTCTCAGTCCTGCTGAGAGGAATAAGGCCTTGAATTGCCCCTCCGATATCTAGAGGTTTACAGCTACTCAGTATTTATTTCTCCTCCCCTCCCTCAGCGACCACTGCCAAGGCTTCGTTACAGTTCGCCACCCGAGATAATGAAGTTTAACCAAGGTTGCTGTTGTCCAGGTTGCTGTTTGTTTAGTTTTATTTTGCTGTCTCTAGCATCAGTGTTGGTGGTCTGGTACAGAAATTCACGCTGTCTCCGACAGGTCCACGTGGAATGAGCTAGCAAATCCTTTTGCGGGCTGGAAAGACAGAGAACACATTCGTTAAGACAAATGACACCCTTTCCCTTGAGACTTTTTAGTGACACAGTCGGCTCGAAATACCATCTCTTGAAGGATACATGCCACAAAGGACTCTCTGTGAAGTTATTTATATACCCTAAAGGCTGGTCCTCGCAGTATAATGCTAAAACTAATTTGGGAATTGGGTAAAAACATGTCCATCAGCAAAGATAAATTGTTCAGAATTTGGTGGCTACATAATGCATGCATAGAAAATACACAGAGCACTAATTGCTTCATTAATTATCTATAAATGGATCATTAAACATTTATAAACCCTTTATCAAGGCAACCCTGGTGATCAGAGCATTGCCATAGCCAGTAGTAGCATACAGTGCTATTTTTAAAAGTAGAACATGATGCCTATTGGTTCATAGACCCTCAGCCTCTGGGACTATTCCCATATTTTTTACAGACTGATGAATAACAAAACCTTTCACTGTGGCAGTGTGGGGTCGATTAATTCCAACAGACCAGGAAAAACAGGAGAAATCGTAAATCAAAAAAGTAAAATGAAATAAAATAAAGTTTTTGGGCAGAGCAAATATGGAGTGCATTTATCCCAACCCTGCAAGGCAGACGAGATGAGCAGACGCACAGGCAGCTATATTTGGAGCAAAGCAGGCTCTAGCACCTAAAGGCTAAATACCAATTATTTTTCACACAGACCTGATGTGCAAGAGGAATATTGCTTGGCTGTGTTTGCTAAGTCGCAAACAAGAAAAAAAGAAAAAAAAGAAAAGCAGGTTCTGGTGCTCATCGTTTACCTGAGAGACAGCCCCACAGTCAGCATGCAGTATCATGGAGGATGGTGGTTAACATGGTGGTGACTTGACTGGAAATGACTTCTCTACTGAATGTGTATATCGAATCCATTCTCTACTCTTAGAGCTAATAGAATATTCATGTAATGTGGGAGCTTGGAAAGCAATTGAAAGCGGCAAGAAGTGTCCTGCCATCCTTTTCATAAGAATCCCATTCAGTTTCTTTAGAAATGCAAGCTGGAAACTCAATTTTACTCCAATGCACATGAATATGTTTCATTTGCCAAATTAAACTTACTTTATACTGTAATAGTTTCCGTCCATTTCTCGCACAGAGAACTTGTGTGCGTGACTTTTTTCAGCTGAGGAAACTTGACCTCATGGTTGACAGCCCACCTCACCCACCCTTCTTTATGTCAGGTATTGATCCACGAGCGAGTGAGTATAGATGCTAGAGACTTCCTTTTTAGAACAAAATGGACTTCAGTCCTTGTGAAAAAAAGGAGAAGCGTGGGTTGTGTGTTTCACCTTTCGAGCTATTCAGTAGGGAAGTCATCGTGCTTGAGCAGAACTCTGTTGTTGAGCAAATGGAAAAAGATGTCCTTTACAACATGAGATGATCTAGCTTTTATTTCCTCTCTAAACACTCAAACCGCATTCCAAACCACAAACAGTGTTTCATTGTGTGCGTGTTAAGGATGGTAAGAAGAGAAGCATGAAGTGTGCATGTGTTGGTGACCTTTACTTATATGAGCATCAGATTAATAGGATTTTTGAGGGGTAAAATTTAGAGAAAAGGAAAAAGAAAGAAAAAGGGGCCAAAGCAGCTTAACAAGAGTCCAATTTAAATTTTGTTTATTTTAGAATAAGTCACATAATTACAAACAGTATTTAGAGTTAGGATGGGGTTAGCTTGAAAATTTCAAAGGGGGGTTTTGGAGAAGCGGAGTTAGCAGTAATAGGTGACATTTTACATTCGACAAAAGAAATGATAATTTACAAAAAATAAAAAATAAAATAAAATAACCAAACAATACAACAAAGTCGTATTTGTAAAACTCCTTAAAAATAGAAGAAATAAAAGTTGATAAACAACATAAAAAGTCCAGATCAGAATCAAGAGGCAGATTCATTGTCCCCTTCTTTAGTATCTGTACTGGACCAGACCAAAGTCATAGGGTCCCAGGGAACTTTCATACTGATACTCACAGAGAAAGGTGGGTTTGTACGGTAGGGTCCCCCTATCATATTCTTTCCTCTCTAGCGTGCTGGAGCTGTACTGCTGCTGTTGCTGATGGAGGTGATGGTGAAGGCTGTGGTGTGACTGTGACCTTTGACCGTCCTTGCCAAAGGTGGAGAATGACCTATCGTTGGACGAGGTGGTGGACGAGGTCATGGTGAGCTGGTCGGACAGGTTGACGGAGGAGGGTACCTCAGTGTCAGGCAGCGTGGCGTCCATGCCGGGCACGTGCAGGTTGCTGCGGTAGTCTGGCCCCTGGCGCCCGTCGGACGGCACAAACGACGGCATCCAGCAGCGGTCAGAGTGGCCTAGGGCCTTGCACTCCTCGGTGCAGTTGGAGAACAGGTCAGCACCTGTAGAGAGGACAGAGACAGAGGAATGGAAAGTGGAAGCGGGATGATGTATGGAAAGATGGAACGGTGGAAATGTAAATGGAAGATTACAGACATATGAGGGCATGATAAATAAATGGAAAAAAAAGATGATGGTGGTGTGGAGGAGCAGCACAGATATTTGAAGTGGAAAAAAGGCACGGGGGGGGGGGGGAGAGAGAGACCAGAAGAGAGAACACAAGTTAGCAATCATTTGCCAATGTCGCAAGCAGAAAAAGTGCAGCAAAAGCTATTCATCAAAGAGACAAGGCCAACATTGATGAAGCGAATTGTTTGTTTTCCTCCTCACCTCATTCATTCCGAATGAAATGTGCAATCAAAGTGATGTGGTGTTGCGAAAACATTTCACCCCCTCTCCACATCAACATCCTCAGACTCACAATTGATTCCCAAACACCAAGAGACAAAATGTGAATCCATATTCCATCATCCTTACACAAAAAACGACAATTACCTTAAGAAATGTGCCACAAAAACCCAACGAACGTTCACTGGGTGCTTAATCACACTCTAATGTCAATCATCCCTATACAAACCGACAAAGTGTGTAATTGACACAGAGCTACTGCCAAAAACAAAACATCAACATAAAAAAAAGATTAAATTAACATCTGAAATGATATAATAGAATAACACACACACTCACGCACACACACAACCAGCATGAAAGAGGTACCAGTTATGTTAATTACACTCTCTTAGAGAGAATAAAGAGAGGGGGACGGGGGGGGAAAGGAGAGTACGAGAGAGATTATAAAAGGCAAGAGAAAGGAACAAGAGACATGAACAGAGTCATCATAATAATGAGACCCTGCAGCCATTCTCTACTCGTGCGCAGATTGGATTTGTAGTTTTGCCGGTTTTTCCCAGCGAAAGCCCAGGACAGTGTGAGGAAATGTGGAGTTGGAAAGGCTGCGATCAAAGCGGGAAAACGCCCAGTTTAGGATGAGAGGAGGAAAGAGATGCATCGGGGAAAGAGAGGCAGAAAAAGAGATGGAGAAACAAAGAAAGCGGACAAACTGTAATCTGTAATTCCCTGAGGCTGAGAGGGCATCAGATCAAAGGGTCTACTTACACAAATCTATTCTACTGATCCATTCTGCTGATAATACCACTGTTCCTCTATTACTAAAAGCAGGCACACACACACACAGGACAATGCAATGTAAGCATATACATATCAATAGCTATTATGCTAAAGAAAGATAAACCTATGCTGAGTATTTATACACAGAGACATGGGAATCATCTTTGAGGAATACCGTGTAAAGCATTTAATATTCAGAACCAATCAATAAAACCATCCCAATGAAGTCATATGGTAACTTAATATTACCCAAAAAAATGTGTGTTTTTTATATGCAGCTTTAAGGAAAGAAAAATACTTTTCCATGCTCTCTCCACATTCTCTCCCCTGCATATTAAGACTTAAATCTCAAAACATCGGCCTGTCATGGATTATGGATTATGTTTGCCTACAGTGAAAGAGGCGAGAATAGGGGAAAAAGTGTCACTGGTCATAAATACAGCGGTGCACACTGTCAAAGTTTTCATTTTTGTTTTGTTTGTTCCGTCAGACTGAAGGCTACTGCTCTACTGGGTTGTGCATTTCAGATATGTCCCTTCAATATGACGGTAATTTAACAAGTCTGAGACTAAAACTGTGAAAATGAATAAAAAAAACAAAGCATCTGAAGCACTACATTATTGTGGTAAGATAATATCAACTGCTCCTCCTGTGACACTGGGGACCCTTTATTGTTGTGGTTTTCTTCCTAAAATATCTCTCAACATTCTGTCGTCATGCTGTTCAACTGCCAGGGTCCAAATGAATGTATGTATTTTAGTTACTTTAATATTATCTTAAAAAAACAAACAGTCATGAAAAACATGAGCAAAGCAGTGAGCTGTAAAACACTAGCTATCATCTCTATCAAGGAAATGAAACATGAACTGAACAATAACAATAACACAGAGATTTAGATAGGATTTTTGATTTTTTCTACTTTTTTTCCCTTATTTTTAATTAATCTACCTACTTATCTACCTATCATGGGAAGTGTGATAACCAATTTTATCATAATTTCTTAAATGCAGGAAGGTTAAGAAAATGTGAGACAAAAGGTAACTTACATGCATCACAGATAGATGTAGATTGACTTCATTTATTACAATATCACAAGTTATTCTAACTGATGTCATCAAGTGCATATGTAAATACCATATATTATTAACGGCAGTGCTGTCAACACGTCGTCTAATAGAACTACCACTGTGACAGATTTTTTTGTGTGCGTTTGTGTGCATTGTGTGGATCTAATCGTGTTGCTAATTCAGGCCTCACGGGGAGCGAGACAGGCAGCAATACTGCGCAGTGACCAGAGAGCCAGAGGAGACACGAGGCTCACAGACAAGAGACAGCAAGGGCCAAACAGACGGGGGGGGGGGGATCACAGATTTCACAGACAGCGAAGACAGCAGGCAGGAGAAGCAGCAAGACTGCAGGAACCATAAGGAAAGGGAGGGAAGACCCAGGCAATCACAGATGGAAAGAGCAATGGCCAGAAAAGACGGGGGGAGACCCGGGCCTCGCAGATGGAGATGGGAGAGGGGGTTAGACAGAGGTGGGCAGAGAGGGGGAGGACTTTGATTTAAGTACCAGAAATGAAAAATCTCCAATTAAAAATGAGCCTTTATCTATTTAAACCCTATCATACAGAAATGTTTTTAACATCTATCCAGCCCTCCACTTTCTACACCCTGTTATCTAACTGTTCAGGGTCATGTGGGGCTGGAGCCTATCCCAGTTTAATAATGAATGAGGATAAATGTAGATAATGTAAAAAAAAAAAAAATGCAGATGTAAAACTATTCCCAAACTTTGATAGAGTTAATTATATCAACTGAGCATTACAATGCAATCTCATTCTCCTGTGGGACACATGGAGTTCACTGCATCCTAAACTGCAGAAAAAACAGGCAAAGAGGAAAAAAAAAAAACGCAAAAACTGCTTATACGGGCTGACTTTTATTTTATATATGTAACCTAATGTGTTTTATTCAGCAAGTTTTAAATATGTCAGATGTCTATTTGGTCTGTTTTCCTCTGTCTTTCCTGTCTGGCCCACGGAATCAGCGCATAGTCAGAGCTTTTGCTGCCAAAGGCTTCGTTTGTTTTCATCACCACCTCTAGCACGTGTGGGTTTGTGCGTCAGCGCGCAGAGGCTCTGGATCTGTCCAGAATAGTGTGGGTAAACTGACTTGGGGGGGCGGGGGGGTCTGTGGACATGCAAAATACAGATTTTGAGTGGCGTTTACTAAATTTCGCTCTGATTAACCACTGGAACCGATGTATATTTATGTTGTCTTTAAAGGTTGGGGGCACGTAAATCGTGCTATTTCTGTTAATTCCCACCTTAAAGTTAGTGCTTAGCTTTCTAATGGACTTTTTGTAAATTAATTACCTCCTCGGACGCACAAGGGCGTTGACCTCAGGCCCTCCAATCATCTCTGTGCTGTTGTGCAGATAAAGTGGTTTGTAGCCACAGTGCATATGCTTCTAAATGTACAGACAAATGAGTGGAAAGACAGATGCACAGGTGCAAAACCAAACACAGAAGCAACTAAGCAGAAAGCACCCAGACAAGCATACAGATAAAGATACAGAGTTAATGTGGAAGGATTAAGAGAGAGCTCACTTTGTTCCATATCGCTCATATCTGAGTATATTATTAAGCATTCACAAGGGCGCATTGTACTCTGGAGATGATGTGTAAATATAGTCTGCAGCAGTCACTGTTTACCGTGCATCAGGCTCGGAGAAACTCTCGTCACTAGCTTCCAAACTACTCAGTGATTTTTGCCTGCCGGGGCTCACTCTTACAAAAAACCAGCGACATCAACACATATGTTTGCAAACACACACACACAGACGCTTAAAAATACTCTCTTGGAGATATGGAAATGTACACAAGTAAACAGACAGACAGGCCGCACACATGACACCCAGTGGCTGTTGATCCTCGTGAAGCACCTTTTCTTCCTCGGGCAGGAAGCAAAACAACAACCAAAACAGTGACTGGCAATGACAGGCCCTGCCAGCAGCCTTATCTCTCATCGTGACCTCATCAGGCAGGGGGAACACACAAACGGACGCACACCCAAGGAGATGTAAACAATGCTACATAATGCAAACACAATCTGCTTGCTAACAAGCAATCAGCACTTCTGTTCTTTCTTTCTTTTTTTTCATTACATCTCTGCATGTTTCCTGAAATCCCACTTTGGTGTGATTTGACTAATTGCGCTGCCTGACATACATCCAGGAACTGGGAGCAGGGAAATGAAGGAAAACAAAAATCCTGGGAAAACATGAACCCCATGTTTGAATTCATTTTGTGGGTATATATGTGCTGCTGCTCAGGTTTGCAGTCACTCCCCACACTCATTCATCTGTCTGTCTCCCTCTCTCTCTCCGTCTCTATTAGTCCCTTTGTCTCTTTCCCTCTCTCTCGGTCTCTTGTTACTTTCTCTCACATTTAATCCTCTCTGCCTGTTTCTTCCTCTGTCGTTATCTTGTTTTCTCTCTCTCTCTCTTAAAAAAAAAAAAAAACACTCCACGTCCCCCAGGTAGAGGGTGTCTTCTATCCATACCTCTGTTTTTCATCTTGTCCTCCACTGTTCCAGAGAGAATACAGACACAAAACGTCAATATTTGGACAGCAGCTCAGGACGGCAGGGGAGTAGCATAGCTTCCTTACACGAGCTGGCCAGTGAGGCTGTGATGAGTAAACCAGAGACCTCCCAGGGCCAAAACAGAGCAAGATGGCTCCCACCATATCCAGTAATGACAGACAGAAAAATTGTTCTGAGTCTCTGAGAGGCAGCTACCATTTTCAATGTTTGTTGTACTGTAACTGGGCTGTGAAGGAGAGCCAAGATGGCTGCTTGCCCTAACAATGTCCATTTGATTAATATGGCCCCTTATATATTCTTAGAGCAAAGCTTCTGGATGACCAATGACGATTGATCTCTGGTGTGCACGCTTTTCATCACTTGGCCTACTCTTTGAATGCAGCATGCTACAGTATATAGCCTTGATCAGACAATACTTAAGAGTGTATATGCTGAGACCTTCTTACTGCACTTCGAGGGCAACTCTGATCTATTACAAGTCGGGTGTTATTTTCTTCTTTGTGGCAATCATGTCTTTGAGTTGATAACACTGAATTCAGCAAAATAATATGTATTGTTAAAGGAAGAAAAAGTCAGTCAGACAAGTTTTACAAGCTAATATATACATGGAAATTATCTACAACATATTAGCAACTTTCTTACAACCAAAATAAATTTTAGGCTAGGTTTTTAGGTAGTTTAGGATATTATAACACATGCAAACTCAACTTAACATTCATTTTGTTGAGCTAACCAACTGCTAGCTAATTGACTGAGTAGCTGAGTAGCAAATTGATGTGGACAGCACTGGAAACCAGTGACCCATGCTACTTTGGGAGAAAAACTGCAAGTGAATACACCCAAAATGCTTAACAATTTCCCATTTCACAGAAAAACTGTGCAAAGCCTTTGTGTTTTCTTCCCAATAGGTTTGGGTAACATGGGTGTTAGCTTAAAACCTATGAGTAACCTGTCATACTTCCTTTTAGTTACTGTTCTGGACTATATTAATGAACGGTGTAAATGAAGGTACTAGTCGTAGATCACTTTAAACATTACCAACACGTATCTTGACATCATATTTCATGTTTTTTGTAGGAAGTGTAGCTCTGCAACCTGGCTGGAGCAGATGTTCACTGATGTTAAATCTCTGGGCAGAAAGGATGATATGTGTGTTACTTATGGCCAATGCATCTTTACGACTCACAGGACTTTGCTGAGATTTCCATTAGTCTTACAGCCTTATGTTTCACCTCAGTAATAAATATCCAATGCGGCTGTCTGAGGCAATAGTGTAAATGCATCTTTTTCACTTTTTGATCCTATGTTTTCAGCCGATTCAAGCCATATATTCATACGTGCTGGAGCTGACAGTGAGGATGCATTTCAGGGTTGGGAACACGTACTTCACCATTCAGTTGATTCATAAAGCACAGCCCATATATACAGAGAACTCATTCATCAAGACACTTGACAAGATGCGTCAGTGTACAGGTAATCATTACAGGGCATGGTCTTCTCATGTTTCTTCATGTTTCTCTCTCACACAGAGCTCAGTAAGTGTGAAGAATACTGTACACTCTTCCACCTACCTAACAATGCTATAAAGAGGTCATGCAAAACTGTTTTTTTTTTTTTTTGGTTTAGTTTGAGATAAGGAAGACAAGTTGCAGGAATCTAAAGAGTCTAGTCAATTAGTTAATCAAACTGATTGATTGTTCCCTTTCTCTACTCTGACTTTTACTGACTGTTATTGATATTCAACAAAGCAGTCAGCCTAGAAGTGGAGACATCTCCACCTGTTCCTGGCAAAATGCAAATTGATTTTTTAATGAGGCAATGTTTTTATCCTATTTGCTGCGATAGATTTTTACTTTTTCATGTCACATTGAGATATTTTTATGTTCTCCTCTGCTAGTGGGTTTTGAAGACTTGAGTGTGATCCTGTACAGGCTGTATGAGCATTTTAACTATATCACCCCCTCCAGAGGTCATTATTGACTGATGATGTCATCCTTTGAGTTGTTTTCCAGGCAAACATTTTAAAAAAGAAACGTGCTGGTTCCAGCTTCTCAAATGTACAAATTTGCTGCTCTTGTTTGTCTTCCATGATGGTGAACTGAATATCTTTGGCTTTTGGACTGTTGGTGGAATAAAACAAGAAATTTTGAGATGGCACCTTCGGCTCTGGGAGGAATTTTAGAATATTTTTTTGACATCAGCAGGGAAATCGATGAAATGAATTGTTCGTCACAGCTTTAGTCTGATGTTTCTCTTTTGACTGCAAAACTAAAGACATTTTCTTGACTGAAAGGTTTTCTGTTAAGTGGCCTGTGATTTTGTGCTCTTGTTGTCATTTTATCACTACATTAGCAAAGTTTTTGTCTTTTGACTGCATTCAGCCTTTCTTCCCCCAACATCTTTTCCTTCACACTGAGGAAGGTCTGTTAATTGTTTTTATTAAGCGAGCTTTTTTCAACTATACCGGAGACTTTCTTTGTGTTCTCTGGATTCACAGGCATAAATCTGTGTCATATTATTTTGACATAAATCTATATTCCTGTCCCAATCATTCATTCTACAGCCCCCAGTTTTGTCAGTATCTAGGCCCTGAACGGAGGGTGTTTCAAACCCTGTATGCTAAATTTCTCTGACAGCTCAGTGACATGGGAAACTGCAACACGGTGCCCACCACTAATTCATAATCAGCCATCTAATACACCATTGCCACAGTGATTTAATTGTCCCATTTGTCACGGCTGTTGTTCTCACCAAAACAAACGTCATGATAATGATCATTTCCAGTCTCCCACCCGTCACGCAGCCTTCCACAGCTGAGCGAATGTTTCTGAGATGCCAGATTTTTTTTTT
>BRZM01001254.1:22395-48156 GCA_033238685.1 Lates japonicus | reverse complement strand
AAACAATGTTTTTGGGAAGCTGGTGAGAGCTTTGAGTGCAAAGATGCAAAAACTGTATTGATGGGGGCTTGAAGCATGTACCTGAGAAGTTTAATGTTGAACAGAGCTCAATACCACAAAAGAGATCTACCATATGTAGACCAAAAAGAAGATGACAAGGGACGCTGAGATGCTTGAGGCTCTTGCTCAGGTCTAAAATGCTTCTTACCTCTCATGGTTGTCCTGGAGAAAAATGGCTTCTTCCTAGCTGAGTGGCTGTGTGTCCCATGTCTCTGTGCTCACTAGACCGTGTCACTGGGCATTTACACTGCTGTGTGGGCTTCAGTGTTGGCCCGATCACTTCCATGATCTGGCACACTGCTTTATCTGGAACAATAGAGACTGCAATGTGTTAGCCTCTGCACAACAGCAGTCCCTCTCTATGGTTGAATAGTACTTGTACCCAGAGGCTTGGTTTGGAGAGAGATCAGTTCAGGACTAGATTTATAACTCCACTTTCTTGAGTCTGATATTGATAATGGAAAGTAGATATAAGCTCTCAAAGTTCGTTTGAATCAACCTAGGAATATATAAAGTTTATTTATCTCTAAACCCAAAATCTGCATTTGGATTGCTCTGATCTTACATCTAAGGAATGATTTAATGTTTGGGACTAGGAAACTTGGCCTGTCTTACTTGTTTTGAGTAGGAGATCCCTTTCAAGCGAACTTTCCCTTCCTCTGGAATTTCCAGCCCACGTTCTTCTTGGCTTCACATCCTCCTCTAAGTCTCACTTCCCTCTACTGCCTTAAGGAGAGTTTGATTCTCTACCCTAGTTTTCTCCTTGTCTTCTTGGCTGTCATTTCTATTTCATCTCATCACTCTCCAAAATACCTCCACCCTCTCTCCTTCCCCTGTCTGCCCCACCTTTTTCACCTCCTCCCCACACTGGTCCCTACACAGGGTCCTGATGTGGAGGTCAGATTTCCTGCAGCACAGCAACTTTCGCCTCTCTTCCGCCCTCTCTGCTCATCTCATACTCTCTGTGTCTGCCTGCCTATCTCTCTCTCTGGCCTCTCTGTCTCTCCACTGGGAGTGGTATGATGGGATTCTGCAGGAGAATTTAATGGAGCCATAGCCTTCATTACATTACCTCTGGACTGCTACAACACATACACCCACATATGGCCACAGCTGTCTTCCACTGCATGATGCCAAATTAGAACGTTTGACCAATAAGGATCTCTGTGGGTGCAGTTAAGGGAGTATGCACATACACACACTCACACATGCAGCATTCTATAGCTGTATTTACTATAGCTTTTAGAGCACTTGCCTGGTTGTAAGTGCTTACACAGAGACCTGTGAATGACTGCAAGTCATCCACTCCAGTACCTCTAATGATGGTTACCAAATGCCATTAAGATTTAATCATTGGTTCTTGTGAAATACCTGCTCGGTGCCGCATTGTTGGGTATTGATGTTAGGCATGATTCAGCAAGATGTCTGTCCATTACACTGTTCCACTTGCTATATACCATCAACAGGATCAGAAACACTTAATTGCCAGGTCATATCATGCCATAAAGTCCTAAAAAGTTGTTTTTAAAAGCAAAACCCACCGAGCAACATTTGGTGTTAGTATACAGCTTCATATGCTCTAGTTGTCTATTATGATGTTTATGGCAGCCATGCTATGTACACTAATGTAAATTTAGGCAACATGAAGTATAAAGTTATCCAACTACTGATTGTCATTATCAGATTATCTATCAATTTATTTGATTAATCAACTGTATTCATCTGTAAAATGACATAAAATTGTTTAAATGCCTGTTACAAATACCCTGAGTCAGAGGTCAGACTGTTGAGACTGTTGATCAACAGAAAACAAAGTGGTACCGATAACTTTATTCACTGGCTCTAGTGAATATTTTTGGGGTTTGGGCCTCTGTTCAGACAAATCAAGTTACTGGAGAATGTTACCTTCATGCAAAAGCTCACATTTAAAAAGATGAAACAAGAGAAAGTTTGGTAAAACTTTGTATCTTAAATTTTAATTGATTATGAAAACACTTTTTTGCCATGTGACTAGTCAAATAATTGACTAATCATACTACTACTAATGTGGCATACAAAGTTGATCTGAAGACTTGACACAGAAATATTCATATCCCACTAAACTCACCTCGAGGAGTGGCCATATTAGGTGTGATACTCAGCCCTCCAAATACCAACACCAGCCAGTCCGCCAGCTCTGATGCAACATACAAGCAACAGTCATATTATGTTATCTATGGGTTTCATATGAGTTTCCATACTGTGTAACGGTGACAGGGTGGTGATATAGCATTGGTGTTCCTGTCCCAGATCCAAATGGAGCATCAGCATGTCTATATTTGGGCACAAACAACATCCCGACTCTCCTATCCTGCATTGGGCTTCTCAGTTGTCATGGTACCTCATAACTAGTTGGGATGCCCTAGTTATATCTGACACCATCTTACACTGGCCCCTGATTGATGTTTGCAGGGCAGAGATAGCATCACTTGATGAGTCATAGTTTGTCATCATCATGATCATCATCATTTTGATGAAAGGCTGTTTGTCAGAAGAGCACAAAGTCAAAAAGTGACAATGCAGACTTTGTTATAAGGTGAGAAAATGAGAGTACATAATGCATAGAGATGAACTGGCTGATGTTAACAAGCTGACTGCATTAACTGGCCACAGCTGCAGGATATAAGGAATGTAAGATAGACTACTGAAACACACCCACTGAAACATTGTATTGTCTTAAAATGCATCCTCTGCTAGTCATGCTCCATAGAGGGCAGGTGTTTTTGGACTGGGGGGCAGTGGGAGGCATTTAGATGTTAATTATTCATCATGGCCTTATAAATGTGTTTCCCGTTAGAGAGAAACAGAGACAGAAAGAGAGAGAGCGAGCGCGAGACAGGAGGGTGTGGTCGGTGATCAATGACTTCTCAGAAGCTCAGCTCAAACACCTTTGGGTAAATGTGCTCTCTCTCTCTCGTCAGCTCCCTCTTAACCTTCCTCCTCTCCCCGTCTCTCTCTGCCACCTCTCATCATGTTTGACTTGAGTAAGTGAAGGATTTCTCACAGGGAAACACATCAAAGCTTCTTCGCTGTGTTGTTGAGAATTGCATGGCTCGTAGCGCTGCACATAGGCAAATAGGTACACACACAGAAACACACACGCACATATGCCAGCAAAACACCAGACTGCTTTTGCCACAAGCTGAGGAAGATGCTGTGACACAACCTTCGAACTCCTGCAGTCGGAGAATCTGAACACTGTAACTTGTAAAACCACGTTAAAGCCTGATTTAATTTTTTTTTACCCAGGCCCATTATATCTTTTCTAAATTTGGGATTTGGGTTACTTTTGTTATGTAACACTTAAATCAAACATTTAAAATTCTCTCTGTGCACCAACTCAACCTCAGTGTGTTTGGTTGTTGCCCAAAACTGAAAGACGTGACTGCTAATTCAATGTTTATACTACTCACATCTGTTTTATTTTGCCTCTGAATAATTCTCTCTCTCTCTGTGTTATTATGTGTGTCTGTCTGACTAATTGTCTGCCTGGTTATCCCCCCCCCCCCCCCCCCCCCCCTCCCTCTGAGTCTGACAGCATCACTCAGCATTCCTGGTATGACTGTGTGCTGCAGCCAGTTTTAGGTCACACGCTTCATTCATTATACATTCGACTTGGAGGTGAAATCAGTTTCTGCCTCAATACCCTTTGTCATCTGACACTGGATGAGATCAGCCATCAAATGGAAGTACATTCACCCAACACACAACCAGTGGGTCAGAGTGGTAAAACAAAAATTGTGTTTGTCTGCTCTAGTGGCACACAACAGGGAGGGCTGTTGCTCTCAATGTGTGGTCTGGAGAATAATCAGATTTAAGATAAGACACACACAAATGACAGTTTGGACCATTTGTTTCCCCGTTCACGTTATCTGATATTTTTAGTAAATTCAGTTTTGTCTCATATCCAGACACAGTGTGCTCAAAAGTTAGTCAGTTTGAGGTCTTTTGGCAAAAAAAAGCAAATGATATCATAGCAATTGATAGCCAACCACAGCCTGTACTAGCATCTACCAAACTGTGTGGCTTAAATGTTTGCCCCAGTGTTCCAGTGCACTACAGGCTTCTTCAGACTGTTCTCCACCCGATATCAGCAAAATTGACATTACTCATCAATGATAGCATCTGCAGCGGGGTTGCAGTTTCTCAGGAATATGGTAGTATATTTTCCTGTGATCTCAGAGCCTCTCTCTCTCTCATCTCATTAAGAGGAATGGCAAACTGACGTCATGCGTTCCTGAGGGACTCGGGCAGCACTTCAAAGAGGAAAAGAGGGAAAGCCGTAAATTAGTATGACGGCCATTTCCAAGGCAGTGGATATCATACCAACATTCCTGTACCACAGAGAGGCAGTGGATATTGGTGACGGTTGCAGGAATTGCATTTTACTGATAGCTTTTAGAAAAAAAAACACCTTAAAAACCTGCCATCACTTACAGGAAGTGAATAATGAATTTGTGGATGTAACCGTTGCTTACTCTGCATTTCTGGCCATCTAGATTCTTTTAGAGTGCTGCTAGTTTGCTTTGAAAGAGAAATATGTTGAGGGCTACGGCCTAATGTAGCAAAAAACAAAAGCTGCAAGCATGTGGCACTCCTGTCAGCCTGTAGGGCTGTTACTTGTCTGTACATAGAAACGGGGAGTGTTGTTAATATGGTAGCAACACTCAAGGACGAATGGAGCGAGTCGTGTTGCTGGTAAATCAGCTAAGTCACAGATGAGATGTATCCATTTGTATGTCTGTTGGTGTGTGTGGACGTGGTACTGCTTCAGTTCCAACAGGGTGTGGTCTTCTTGACTGTCTGTCCCTCCAGTCGCCTTTCTCTCTGGGAATATCATGCAACTGTATCAAGGTTATATGTCCCATCTACGCTCCATCTCTCTATTCTCTCCCTGATTATTTCAGGCTCCCCCACCCAACCCGTGTCTCAGTGGCATCACTCCCTGTGTTTGGGTGTGGTCTGATCTGGAGTCTCAACTGGCTGCTTTGCCCACTTCCTATTAAATTTGACTCTTTGTGATTTGGTTTCCTGAGAAACGGAGGGAGAGGGGGAGAGAGAGAGAGAGAGCATGTGTGTTGTGGACTTTATGGCTCTGACCTTTATTAAGCAGTAAAAGAGGCTGTAAAATGACTTGACATTTAAATCATATCTGTGAGCCAATCCATTACTGTCTCCACTCTGAATTTTGATCATTTTGTCCCTGAGAAAAGCAGACTTAATCTATAGACTAGAGGTTTAGACATTACCAATATTTACACTGGCCACTGTACAGTATAGCATGACATCTATTTAAGTGCAAAATTTGTTGTTTTTGAAAAACAAATGTAAGCATTTGCTCATCTGCTCGTCGCTTATGGTGTTGATTGAACTTTTTGGTAGAAGCCCACGTGTTTGTCACATACCTCACTCCTGTAAGGAAGCCTGTGAAAACCTCGTAAAGTTACCATTACTCACACATTCACCACTTACATTAAGAACCTCCCTGGTGGCTTCCATGTTTACCTGTTAGAATTTGCGATGAAAACACTACAGTAAGAAGCATCTCGGCAGGTAGTAAAACTGCAGTGTCGAGTCATGTTACAGTCATGTGGTGCAGGGTCCAGCTGCAGTTTAGAATTGATATCCCGAAGGGAAAGGGTGAGCAATATGAGTGTGTGTGTGTGTGTATATTCTGAGCTTCAGTGTGGGCACTGCAGACCTCCTGCTGTTGTCTTGAGTATAGATTATACAAAAAGTATTCCTTCAGGTTTCTGGATGTGTTGTCTTTATTATGAAGTCATTGTCTGAAACAGAGTAAAGTGCAAGCTGTGTCGCTAGTGGCATTTACCACAGCTGACTGTGATAGGCTAAAAACATACCAAAACATAATGTACTTTTCCAGAGGAATTATACCACTCTTGTGTGTGTCCATTAAGTATGGATCTGGAGCCAGGAGTTAATTAGCTTAGCATAAAGACAGGAAGCAGTGGGAAATAATTAGCTTTGCTCTCTCCAAAAGCTCCAAAGTACACCTACCAGCATCTTTTATGTTCACAAAGTAACTGCTGTGTTTCATTTGTTTAATCTGTAATGCAAACTGGAATGTAAAAATAATGAGTTGTGGTTTTACAGGGAGTGGAAACTATTTCCCTGAGAAATCTGTAATACATTTCTCAAAACAGTTAGTTAAATTAATTATTGATAGCTGAACTTTCTTTGGAGAGGAGGGCATTGATTTTGTATTTCAGCAGAGAGGTTGGCATTGTTTCTTTGTCTCTGTCTTGTACAGAAGTTTTCCTGGCCAGCATCTAATGGCCCTCAGAAGGAGCTACTTGGTGATGCACTTGTATAGATAGTAATGGAAAACTTATTTAAGTGTGAAAAGCAGCTTGGTTTTAGCCTTCCAGTCCTCTCTTCTATATCTGCCTCTAGTCCAGTGGTTGTTGGTGTAAGTACATGGGAATTAGTCCTTCTCCTGTGTTACTGCACAGGAAGTTCTTTCAGTCACTCACTTACCAGGTTAACATAAGCATAATGCAGCACTTAAACCAAACAGATGTAAGTGCTAATGAAAACTAGCATATCTCGATGAGGAGTAGTTGGGAACGGGGTCGAAAATTGTTGTCATGAAAAATGTATGAGCTTCTAGAAGTCTAAATGAGTCATCTGAAACAGAAAGATCCTTCCTCCATTAAATCTCAGATGCATTATATGCTGCCAGACACTCACCATTGGCAGAGCTCCGCTAGTCAGCACTACAGCTCCATTAGCAGGCAGGCAAATCATAAACAGCAACAAGAACAGCAACAGCCAACACAGTAATGGCAAAAACAAACAAGATATTGGCTCTCATGAGCAGAGAGGCACGTTAAAGAAACACACCAGTGTTTTTTTATGTTTTAGCTCATTTACTACTAGTTATGAACTTTATATGTTCCAGAGTCTATAATAGAATTAATTAATTCAGTTTTCCTTCTTTCCATGTAGCCCCTTTTTCCACTTTTGCATTTTGACACACTGTATGTTGTTAGAAAATCTAACTCAACAGACAAAAAATAAGCATGAACACTGTGAAAGAATTTTAACATCCAAATATGTAAATGTGTGTGTATATGTGCATATGACGAAGCACGTGTACACACAAAACCTGCACACACATCCACTCACAATTTGAGGCACGTGAACAGGCACATGCAGTGATAGGTGTGCTGATCTCTGCGTCTCTCATATCTGTCTATCATGGAGTCCTAATGGGCCAAATAAAAGCCCCTGGATCTATAAAATGGAAAGCAGACCATTAACCTCTCCCCATCTGGGAGATCCACTAAACCAAGAGAAACAAGAGCTCACATCACCTCTCTTTGGAGCCCCCTCTTCCCAATGTAATCTGACTCCCATATTGACACACACACACACACACACACACACACAAACACACTTCCCTAGTTTATAATGCTTTCTCCTAATCCTCACTGGGTGATGGAAGGGATCAATAGAGGTCATTGATGAGTTTTTGCTGATGCATAGACACCGAAACATTCATAGTATTAATAAAGACATACTGTGCGCGCGCGCACACACACACACACACACACACACAACTGTAACACTATTACTGTAAGAACACTGTTTCAGGATCAACTAACATGCTAATCAATACGCTTATAGATTTCGTCTGTTAAATCTGAAACTTTAGAAGTCAGGCAATGCAATGGCTGTTAGCAGTTTAGATTTGCTTACATTCTACAGTGAATTGTATGTTCTAAGAAACGTTTTCTTTGAGTTTTACTTTGATTATATACATTATAATTGGCAACAGTTTTTGAATCTTGATTAAGTATTGATTTTCTTGGAAAATAAAGTACAACTGAAGAATTGCTTATTTTGTTTTGAAAGTCATTATCATAAAATAATGATGTAGATAATCAGAAATAGAAAGTAATCCCTTCTGCCATTTAAAAACATTTTTTACAGTCATTATCACAGTATTAATGTTCTGATATTTCTTCTATTCACTGCTAAATCAAAGATCCTTAGCTGTTGCCTTAAGAAAATAATAATTTATTCTCTGTTTCACCAGCAGAGAGTGCTAGAGGAGCAGAGCAAATGCATAGAAAGGTTTATTCTCTCCAGCAGCACCATCATCATAGACCTGAATGAAACACCAGGTTAGAACACTATAGACAGCGCTACAGTGTGGGGTGATTCAGCAGATCTGTGTCATTCATGATTAGGACTGGGAAGAGATGTCACCGATGTTGTTGACTGAGCCACATCAGGCAAAATGTGTGAACAGAAATAGAGGCGTGAGATAGTGCCCCTGTCCCTGGTGCTGAAATTTCAAACTCCTAACATTAGCAGCATTGACAGAGAGAGACCTTGACATCCGTCTGCTGGTGGTAGACACACACACACACACACACACACACACGTATGTTCAAACACACTCAAACACACATCGATGCACGCAAAAGCTGTCAGATCATATTCCATCAGCCACTGGTACTGAGGGTGCAGTGCAGTCGAGATTCAGGCCGACCCACTTTTTCCCCCATGCAGGGGGGAAGCCTATAACTTGCAGGTGATAGGGAGCCACTGTTCTGTGCTCACTGGTCCCCCTCTGGATCAAGTGGAGTGTCCCATCTTCTCTGCTGTCTCACAGAAGGACAGCCTGTACCCAAGTTCACCATGTTTTTCTTCCTCCGCTCTCTTCTTCCCCTTAATTATATGTCACTTTCTCCTTTCCCTGCCATTTACTTAAACTACTGCAGATATCTTTGCCTTTCTGTCCCTCTAAAACCAATATGCATTAAATTTAAAAATTATTGTGACATTGTAAGTGTCTGCTCAGAGGAAAATGAGAAAAACCCCATTTATCTCAGTGTCCCTGGGTCAGAGTCATGGTGGTTAGCTCCTCTGATATTACCACTGGAGGGGGAATCCTACACAAAATGGCTTTAATAGTCATCTTATCTCACCAGTTTTCTCCTGCTCTCAACTTCTAATCCACTCCATCAACCTTTCCTGCTCCGCATGTGTCCCTCTCTCCCTGGGAGAGGGACAGGGAGAGTAGCTGTGGCTGTAGCAGTCAGCTGGCTGTTGGCATGCAGCCTCCCTAAACCCCTTACACAATAAATACTTTCCTGTGACTGTAGCTCACACACACACATTAACACTCACATGCATGCACGTGCACATGCTGCACCCCACCCCCACCCCACCCCCACACATACGGACACATTTTTAGCCACATCTGTTCACACTGAGGAAGGTTTTCATGTACATCTGGACTGGGCCATTCCCTGTGTGTGTGTGTGTGTGTGTGTGTGTGTGTGTGTGTGTGTGTGTGTGAGTGTGTAAGTGGATGGGTCTCGTCATTCACCAACCCCTTTCAGTCATCATCTCTCCAGTGCTCTTTCATATTTGCACATGTGAATGTCAATTTAATTTTCAGCTGGTATATATGGATGTGTGGACCTGTGTGTGTGTGTGTTTTTTGTCTGTTTCCTGGCTTGATGTGGAGGGACAAAGGCTGAGTCTTGATCTTATACAGGACAGAAGAACAGTCGTGGGTTTGAGAGAGGATCATTTCTGGAGCCAAACGACTCTTTTAGGAAGTTTTTCTTTATTTGTATACATTTTTTGTTGTCGTATTTTTATTGGAGGAGTTTACACGAACACTACCTTTTGAGGTGGTTTTCTTGTAGTCATTGGACATCTGAAAATTTAAGGTACTTCATGCATGTTAGGCAAGGACGTATGAAAGTTAACAAAGTGAAACTTCAGCACCTTTTAAGACAATCTTTTGAGACAGAAGTAGGCAGAAAAGTGAAGTCATGGCCCATGCTGCAGCCCACCTGAAGAAAGCTCGTGAGCTTGAGCAACATCCAGAATACAGAGCTCTACAGAAAGCCAGGGAGAGGAGGAGACGGCAGCGTGAAAGAGCTAAGCGGCAGGTAAAACAAAATCATATTCACAAATTTGTGTCATGTACCATGCTTACCAACATTTTTATTCCTACAACACATGCTCATGTGGGCTTAAGAGTGCGTATACTGTAAGCATTGGTGTTAGGACATTGTGTATAAGAGTTGGTTGTCGGCGGGTTGCACAGATGTGGATGTGGTTGACCCTGCATGGTCCTATGGCTGCTGTCCAGCTGTCCTCTCAAATGATTTATCATGTAGTGTGGGGGAGATGGATGATGGTGGCATAGATGACAGATGTGGGAAAGGCTCAAGCTCAGGGGGAGGTCACATGCTGGGGGTATCGGACCTTTTATGGAGCAAACTTTTGGTGATATTTGAAATAAAGTTCATGGAGGCTAAAAAAGAGAGTCCATTATTTTCTTCTATCTGGACACTGTGAATTATCACTCTCATGCCATGAATTTTTATATTAATATTTACCAAATGGCAAGAATGAAAATAGTCTTCAAAATAGTAATCGCTTCATGGTTGTGGTTATATGGAGTTTAACAGTGGTTTAACGGTTGAATGGAGCTATGTTTCAGGTGTAATGACAAACACTTTTAACTGACACCTGCCAACAAATCAGAAGCTGTCTCATAAAGTGCCATTTATACAGCTGTAATGATTGTTGAGTTTATAAATGGTTTACTAATGCTGTACAGATCCTTAAAAGCCATTAATAATGACAACTTTTGCATTGCCAGGTTGTGGAAAACTCTTCTCCAGTATGACACCTTTCTAGCACTTAAATTCATTAGGCAGACCCCTCCAAGCCATTGAGTGTGCAGAGCTACCAAGAGTACCATGTTTCTTTCTAATAAGTCATATTATATGCACTTATAGTTGTTACTCAGCCATTAGTAAAGGGTTATGTTTTTTCTTAATTTGTAATAAGCCATAAATTTAGTCAATAACCTATACATGTTAATAAACTATTAATAAAGAATTCTACAATAATCCAGCAAGTCTGTATATGTTAATGTTAATAAGGTGTTTGTTAATGGATTTTGGATTTTGAAACAGTCCATTAGAGGGGTTTCCTTAATAGATTAAAGAGCTAAAAAAGACAAATTTCATGATGAAGGAGAAGAAATTACAGTGGTCTTGTGTACATTTAAATGTAGCTGCTGATAGGATGCAGACTTACTGAAGAGAATTCCTCCACTGTAAGCACAGTCATAGACACAGTACAGTATGTAATCCAGTATCCTTCATTACATGACCATCTGCAGGTCAATCTACACAAATCCTGTACAGAAACACAGATTACAGCTGGTTTTCAATCAATCCAATCTCAGTGTGCAGTGTGCTTGGCAGAGAGATGAATGAGACAGCGAAAGCAAAACTGACTAAAAGCCAAACTGCAACGTAGACACAACCACATCATGTCTACACGTCATAACATTTTTTACATTCCTCTTTGTAAGGTTGTAAGTTAGTGAAATTTGATCTGAGTACTGTGTTCGGGCCCATCTTGTATCACTCCATCGTGGGCCTTGGCGTTCCTGGAGAGCACCGCAGGCCATGCGGTCTCCGGCCCGACTCAAACCCAGCTGTCGCGCACCCCACCCTGGACACACTCAGCAAGGGGTTGGTAGAGAAGAGGGTCTGGAAAGGTAAAAATAGCCAAGACGGAGAGACACTAAGGGTTTAATGTTTATGGCTGCAGTTGTTATCCTACAGAGAGAGAGGAGACGTGGAGGAAGAGTAGGAGTAGGCAAGACTTGGCTAGACTCGGCTTACATACTAAGACAGAGCCAGGGGTATGCAAAGCTGAGGAGTTTTGGCTGGGAAAGGGGAAAGAGTGGTGGTAATAGTGAAGTAAGTGAGATTTGGCATGGCATTAATTATGTTTGGACAGAAGATGTGAACAGATTGAATGGGTTGTAAGATTGATTGATGCAGCCAAATGTCAGGAAGTGAGCTGAAGAGGCTTTTATCTAAGGAAGCAAAGTGAGAAACTACAAGCAGTGGACTTAAGTGGACCATACAAGACAGTGCAGTTCTAGAGTGAGAGGGGAAAGGCCCCCGTTTTCAGATCTTGCTGGGAAATTCTTAACGGATTCGGATGGTAACCATGGGCAATGCAGCATCATGTAAGGCCTGTGGATCAGATAAATCTTCAAAAGCCACTGGGAGTGACAGTGATTTAAACCAACACACTGACTACTATGGAGCTGCTGACTCTGGATCTGAAGTTGATGATTCACTGGTAAGAGGTGGAGAAGGAGATGTGACTCTGCTGTTAAAATGACTTATGTTTTTTCTCTGCTGCGCCAATGAACATGTTGTGTTCTCTCTCCTGCTGGTATATGTGTGTGTGTGTGGTGACATCTCATGTGAGGGTTTGACCTTTGATCCAACACGGGGGTGTGGCCTAATCCCAGACATGCAACAGGGAGTTTGATTGTGCTGACCCTACAATTTAACAGCCAGCAGTGTCTGACTGTCTTAACCCCACTGAAAAGAGGTTAAAACCTTGTCAACACTCTCAGATTAATACTCCCAGTAGTCTTCTGCAAAAGTATTGTGACATTCACTTTTCACTTTTTTATATACACTATTCAAACGTGTGTATGGAAAGATCACATTTGGCAAAAAGCTCATCCTTTAAGTCATTTCAATTCAAAAAATATTCAAGAACAAATGCTCATAATTCCCTACTTTCATTTTGTCCATTGTGAGGATTTGCTGCATGTCTTTATTTGAGTAGTAGTAAACTGAATGTCTTATAGGTTTGTGAGTCTTGTTCAGACAAAACAAGTATTTGAGTGACTTTAACTCATTTGGACATTTAAAAAAATCAAACACTTTTATAGACCAATGGTTGATAACAGATATATTTTAACAGTAGCATTTTACCCCTTATTTTTTACTTTTAAGATGTATATTTAGAAGGATTTTATTTTCAAGCTCAAAATTAGCTGTGATCTTTCTATACTGTTACTGTCAGCTTTGATAATGAAGACACATTCCTCTTACAACTCTTATAAACAAATTTGGTGGATTGTGAGAAACATTTTTCAACTGTGCTATAAATGAATATTGCTGTTAGATTTTTGATTAAGTTGATTTTAGTGTTGGCCTTAAAATCTATTATTAGCTGGGCTCCAATTCTTTGCTGGAACGATATTTCTGCTTACTGTTCTGAATTATGAGATATGAGTTATGAGTTATGTTACAGTGAAATGCTGAGGAGGGCTCAGGTTGTCTTGAGGAATGTTAAAAGCTGATATTGAATGCAAGTCAGAGGAAGAGGCCCTGTGGATCATGTTGGTCTTCTGTTACATCCTTTAAAGGGAAGTAGGTCAGCATTTTTGAGGAGTTTGCTATGGAACTTTAAATTCAATGGGCACCTACACATAGATGCTGCAAAACAGAGCTACTGTACACATCTGTGCTCTCTCTCTCTCTCTGTGTGTGTGTGTGTGTGTTGCAGCTGCTTGTACAGCCTTTGATGTCTGGTGGTTAAATTTAGAATAGCTTACTCAGACAAATTATTGGTAACAGCAAGAAGTCTGACTTATATAAAACCATAAAACACTTTCTGAACCCTTTATATCCGCTTTTCATTTCAAATCTATTCCCATTATGCACAAGAATACCAAGCTACATCTATCTTTTATAAACTGACTTGAATGTTTTAATGGATGATGTGTATGTAAATAGAGCTGTGATCATGTCATGGGGGAAAAAAATCACTTTAAAATAGTGAAATTAAATGTCTACATGATGTGTCACAAAAAACAACAAAATGAAAATAGAAATAACTTTTTATTTTTCGTATGTGCTGTTTAAAAAAAAGGTTTGTATTCCTGTTACTAATATCAACCTTCATTCTGTCTCTCAATCTCTCTAGTCCGACAGTAACACCAGTTTCCTTCGAGCTGCCAGAGCGGGAAACATTGACAAAGTCCTTGAATTCCTGAAAAATGGAGTTGACATCAGCACCTGTAACCAGGTAAGCAAACTTCTTCTGTTATTGTGTACGATGTGCATTGTTTTTCCTTGTTTTTTTCTGTGAAAATTTACTGTTCAGCTTATTTACATTTTTTTACACAGGTATGTTGATATGAAGTTGTGTTGTAGCTTTAATTTGCTTTAATTGAACTTAACATTTATGAGACAGCTGTAGCATTCTGTGCAGTTGTGTGTGAACATACTACATGAAAAGCATCAAAGCGGACTAATTGATTTTCCATTTTTAACTGGGAAATGAAACATTACTGTAGTCAATTGTCAGCTACTTGCAACATGCAAATGTCCATAGGCTCAGCAAGAAAACACATTACAGAACAACGTAGGGTTGTCAGAAAGTCGTGGAAGGATTTAGATTTAAGTCTTAAGTCTTATGACATAAGGACATGTAGTATTAGTTGTACTTATTCTTTTATTCATTGTGTTGCTATCACAAGAAGTCTACATCTTGTCCTCAAAATGATGGTGTTTTTAGTCAAGGAAAACAAACAGCTTTATTGTCAGCTACATCTAGATTTGGTCATATTTGAAGTAAATACATTTCTCATGCCCATTCAACAGCTGCAGCAGATATACAGTTAACTAAAGCCTGCTTTCTTCCTAAGCTTACAGTTTTGATTTTGTTCTGAATATTTAAACACATCCGCCCCACAGTTGTCACATCAGAAGTGTTTTCCTTTCTTAGATGAACCGTCACTCTGCTCTGTCATGGTAGCATCACACAACAGAGCCGAGTCAGCACATACCTAAACCTGCCAGTCTCCCTCACAGCATCATAACTACTCCCTTCCCTCCACCACACCCATTCTTCCCTCCAATCGCGCCTGCACTTGAGGAGTCCCGGCTCCCTCTGACAGCTGTTCTCACCCCCTCCCACCATGCCCACCCTCACCCACATTCCACAGAAGAGGGGGGGATTTGGGAGTGTGCAGCTCTGTGCAACCCCCCTGGCCCATCTATGTCAATGTGATTTACAGCAGTCACAAGGTAGCTTAAAGGACGATGGAGAGCTTGGCTACGTGACTGTGTATGTGTGTATTGCGTGTGGGCGTGCTTATCATGAGCTCCACATATTTCCTACCGTGTCATTGCTGTTGGCCTTTTGTAATTCTCCAGCAGTTTAATAGTAAGTGTTTATACTCTGGGCTGTAATTGGTTGGCAGACAGGAATTGCCAACTGCTCACCCATAGCTCTACTGTTTGTTGTCAGGGACACCATGGGTTTTGTTTTGTTCACCAGGAGCAAAGCCTGACTATTCATGGCTGTGATTCAGCACACACACACACACTCTGTCTCTGTCTCTCGCTCTCTCTCTCTCATTCTCTCTCTCTCTCTCTCTCTCTCTCTCTCTCTCTCTCTCACACACACACACACATACACAGCTCGCTTCCAGCAACAGGAGAGCCCTGCCCTTCATAGTATCTGTCAGGGGTCAGATGATCACATTTGAGCCCTTGTCAGGTGACCAAAAATGCAAGTGACATTTTCACATATATCCCAGTGATGCCCTCACTTTGTGTGTGTGTGTGTGTGTGTGACTGTTTCTGAGAGACCGATGCCAATACACTGTAACACAGTAAATATAATTTTGTAAGGAGTCACAAGAGATAAATGGCAGATAGCCCATCTGACTTGTAGAAAATTGACTTGTATGGATTGCGCGCGCACACACACACACACACACACACACACACACATTTGTATTGACAAAGGTAATTGAAGTAATAGTCCAAATTTGTAAAGACAGATATTCTTAAATGTGTTTTCACGTTGTGAAATTGTCAGTCGCCATATTACAGTTTACATTACATGGATGGAAATGAATGTGTGCATGTTCCCATATGTGAGTTTGTGTGTATGCCTGTGTTTTGTAGAGAGGCAAATGCAAACTGAAAATCATCACTAGCTTCCACACATACATCTGCTAATATTTTGCAATTTTTTTTTATTCCTACCCAGGTATGTAGTTTTACTGGGAATTCATCGGTCTGTCACCAGCTACAGACTTTATACAATGAAGTATTGCACATTTGTGACTACATTTACCATTAGTACTTCAAACTAGATTCTGCATCTTCACTCTGTTTGAGAGTAGAACTTCTAAGGGTGACATTTTAGGTGGGACAAACTAAAATAAATCCATTTACCAAGTGGAATGAAATATAATTTTTCCCACTGTAAGGCAAGGAATCTTGAAGAGCATTAATAGGTCTGCTATGTTAGTGCTAGCACTTTCTTGGAAGTGATTTAGCTAATAAGTGGGTTTTTCAAGATAATTTGCTAGTTAAGTAATATACCTGTTACAGTAGAGAATCTATGCTATTAATTAAAATTTCAGATACAATCATATCGGAACCATAGCTGACATTTTAAGGAGATGATAGCTCTACTTAACACCGTGAATGATAGGAGGCCTAGACGATCATTCAAAAGTATTTATGTTACTTGTGATTAGCAAAACAAAATTGGCTCCCAAGGAAAATGAGGATCTGTGAACTACAACAATGGAAAAGCACCCACATAAATTATAGAGCCTACCATCTGTAAGCAGGCCACAGTAGACCTCTATGACAGAGCATCAAACAAACATGAAATAAATAATTAATCTAAAACAAAGCGATCCAAGCACTAAAGTAAATAAACTGAGAATCTGTAGGACTTGGAAGATAAGCAAGCCAAATTGATTTGCTATTCCTTAGCTTGCACAAAGTACAGTGTTAACCGCTGATAAAATTTTCCAACTCTGCTGGTAATAACACAACCTGCGTAGGGACTCACATCCTGTTTTCAAGCAATTTAAGAGTAAATGTTGGTAAGTACAATAACATTAATTATTTTCTGTAGCTGCTATTTACAATCCAAGTGAAATGTATCCTAAGATTAACAAGCTACAGGTAAATCATCAGCGGCCCTTCTTAGCCTGCACATCTGCAAGCCGTGGTGGGAGCGGTGAAACATCACACAGGAACGGAGCATTGCCTCCTGTGTGTGTCTACGAGCAACTAAGAGCTGGGATCTTGTGGTGCAGCAAGAGGCGGGCGAGGCCAGAGTCTAAAAGCAAGGGGTCAAGGTCCAAGCAAGAAGCAAGAGGGAGAGAGAGAGAGATACACTGCCTCTGCCAAACCTATGGTCAAAACCCATCCTCTGTATTTCTGCTAGATTTTATGGAACAGACAAATGAATTTCATCTCCTAGCTGAGGCTTGACTTTTATAGCCGTACCATCTGGTTTATTTTGGAAATCCAGCAGGGAGGAAGACTCTATCTGTGTGAGAGTGCACCGGCTCCATAAGGGAATGTTTTCGGGCGTGAGTTTGCTCTTGCTCTATGTCCTCACCAGTTGGACCTCCCTTTAATTCCACCGAAACAAGTAACTTGTGAGTGATATTTACTTTAACCTGCATGACTTACATTTATTTCCCTTTTTACCCTCCATTGATTTGGTCCCTCTGATACTATAAAATAAACACCAAATAAACTTTAATTTTTGGCTACTTCATGTGATTATAGAGGCTGAAGCAACAGAGGGGGGAAGAAGATGACCCAGTGTTGGATAGAGTTTCCAGTAGCTTCCCTCTCTATTAGGGGAGCCAAACCGCCAGGGATCACCAAAGTAACATGTCCATTAGCTTAAAACAAGCTGTATTTACAGCCTAGAGGAAAAGGGATTTAGACTAGTTGTATAGAGTGTGCATATGTGCTATTCAAGGGGCTCTTTGGCTTGTATTCTGGAATACATACAGTTGAAATGTGACTAAATTTTAATAAGATTGCAGCAAGTTTCTCGGCTGTACAGTGAGTTTGCTGGCTCTAGAAACCGACGTTTGTGCTCGAAACCCAACTTTCTGCAAGGCCAGACCGCAAAGAGGCCCTGGTCCTGGCATTTAAGGCTGGTTTACCCAAAAAGGCAAACTGCAGTAGAAAAGCCAAGCAGACTGAGAACGCATCAAAGTAGGATACTAGAAGTTTTGACACAGCCGGATGGATATTTCTCCAGAGCCAAGTGGCGATGAGCGCTCTAGCCCAGTATAACCACAATCGCATCTCCCATGAATGTTGTGATGATGATGCTACGATGTCTACGAGAAAGTGGAAACCATTAACAAAAACACATCAGCATAAATTTGATAATTGATCAGCTGTTTACGTACTTAACCGCCAAAATTCACACAATTTACTGTCTCCAGACTCTGAAATGTAGATTTCAAAGAAGCCTTTTTATCTTGGCTGTGTGGAGTTTGGTCTGAGTCGCAAAGCAAATGTACAATTTGAAAACAATATCTTGGATTCTGAGATTGTGGATTGACTTGTACCTTTGAGAAGGGACGAATCTGGTCATGTAATCGAAATAAAATATAGTTTTTAAAAGCTGCTGCTCCAGCCTCCCAAATCCTTTAATGTGCCTGTGGCTTTTATCATTGTAAATTATAGAGCTCCAACATTTTAATTTCGCTGGACAAAATAAGCATCTGAAGGCTTTTATTTGGCACTGGGGCTTGACATACCATTTCTTTTCACAATCTCTCTACAAACCTATAAAAACCAAATGACAAATTAACTTTTTAAAGAATATTTATTATTAGATTGATAAAATGACATATAACATTATATTATATATTATTAATGTAACATAATAATTGTTTATTGCAGCCTTGTGTGGTAACTGTAATGCAAATCTACAAACTAGTATAAAGATATTTGTGAGTTGGACTGATTTCTACACTGCGATATAAGTAACATGTGTAGAGGGAATAGATAAGTTGCAATAGTTCTTCAGGTGGATCATTGACCTAGATTTAAAACTTGAATAAACCAAACAATAAGTGTCAAAAAAAAAAAAGTTTTGTAACCCACTAAATAAACCCTTTTAGGAAAAATCTTGTATATAGGCCGACACTCCAGGTCTGTGGGCATTTTATCCAGGGCCGTGGCCAGCATGATGGTGGCCTCTCTATTTTACCTTTAAAGTACATTTATATCTTGACATATAGCCACCACTTGACCAGACGCCCACTTATACACTCTACCTCCAAGTGGAATGCCCTTTTTTCTGGGTTTGGTATTGATTTTCAGTAGCTTTAAACAGGAGAACGTAGTGTATGTGTGGTCCGTCATAAGTCCTATACCCCCAGGACTGTGCAGAAACACGACAACCCCCTGGGTTTGGCACGGGGCAACCCAGAGAGGGAGAGAGAGAGAGAGAGAGAGAGAGAGAGAGCCAGATGAGAGATATCAAAAGTGCATGTGTTGTATGTGCACCAGGGGCTGGGCGTACTATAGAGGTACAGCAGACAACAGTCTCTCTAAACCCATCTGAGCGAGCTTGTGGAGGGGGAGAAAAGGCAGAGAGCACCCAGAAACTGGGTCCTAAAACCAGGCAGTAGAAGGATGTAGAGTGGATCCATGATAGTTGGCCCATCACGAAATCCAGCTTTGGGCATGGTATTTAAGAAGGCAAAAGATAGAAGAGAACAAAGACGGATGGGCGATATGCGAGAGAGGCGCAAGAGACCAATTCTTGGCCTAAAAGCAGAAAGGAGCAAAAAACACGGTACGCCGGCCTTGAAGACGCCCGAGGCTTGGCGGGGTCCAGAGAGACAAGAAAGTAGAAATGGGAGGAGGAGGAGGTGAACCAATGGTCTCAAGCGCATAGTCTGTCTCTAGAGGAAGCGTGTGGCTCATGTAAAGCAGATAAATACACTCAGCAGTGACGGCCTGTCAGGAGGAAACATTTATAACGCACTTTCCTGCTCCTAAAGCACAAGTAACCTGTAGCCTAGGTTGATGGATCAGAGGCCTTACGGGCCGCCCAACTCAAATCTGCCCAGAGAAAAACTACCAGTCCTCCTGTGTAGAAATATGGCTAAAGCTGTGGCCTGGGGATTACGTCCGTAATGCAACCCCATGCACCGCTGCAGCTATAAATAACCACTCACCACGCTGGTTTCCCTCAACCCAAGCAGGTTGACTCCTTTTCTTTTGCTTTCTCCAGAATGGCCTAAACATGAGACCCAAGCCAAGGAGTGATTTAGGAGGAACCAAGGAGAGGAGCACCTGTTGACCCCTTCCACCAAGGTACATACATGTATTTGTATTTTTATATCGCTTTTATCAACCCCAGATATGGAAACACAGTACAGCGAATCTTAAGTCCCCATGGGGTGGGGAGTGAGGGATGTTGTATGAGGGAGAGAAAGAGGGGCAGGCTAGAGACAAAAAGATAAAGAGAGAGATGACAGGAAGGAGTGCAAGGGATGTAAGCATGTAGGGCATTGCCAGAAGTACTATGTAAACTACCGCTTCTCTTGAACTGTGGGAAACTCTCCTCTGGTGGAGAGGTGAGAGAGGGAAATGAGAGTGGAGCGGTAAAACTGGGCCCAGCAAGCTGTAAGCAGTGGACCTGTGGAATGTCTAATACGCCAGGCTTCTAACAGCCGCCACAGTAAACAGCCGGGGCCACAACCCCGCCTCCTGCATATGTCCTTGATTGACACTAACATGGGATCCTTGTATTTACGAGCTGTGTAGCTTCGGCATCCGAAAAATAAGTTAGATGTGATCAAAAGGAAAATAATGTCTACCTTTAGAGGTGGCCTGTAACTGCCATAACTTTTATACTTTGTCTCTTTTCTATTGTGGTTAGCTATGTAATTAATCTAAATACAGGATATGTAGAACATGTATATATAGCACTCCTGGCTGGTGGCCTTAAACCAGTTTTCTTTGTAGAAAGGGAAACACTGCCTCTATTGCTTCTACTATGGGACAGAGAGGTGTAGTCCACCTGCTGGTGAAAGAGTGACAGATGTCAATGCTCAGTCACAGGTGAGAAGTGTTTCAGTGAAAAGGTTAAATAAACTATATAAACAGCTAAATACCAAGACTAAGGATCTTTACTTAAATTGTATGTGCATACACATATTGTCTCTAAGAATGGCTTCACTCCACCTATATGGCAGCCCAGGAGAACCACTGAGTGTGGTGGATACCTGTTGAAAATGAAGGAACCAAAGCATTGCAACAGAGGCGCATGGTGTAGTGACCACACCCAAGCACATTTCCTGCTGCCTCTCTAAAATCGCTTCTTTCTTACCACTGCTCATCCAGGATGGCTTCACCCACTGGCCATTGCTCAGCAGGCCAACTCTGTGGTAGTCTCCTTGCCAAGGAGCAACGACACCAAGGGTAAGGCTCCGCCTTCCGCCCTGCACATATCGTAGCCCGCAAAGACGAAAAGACAAAGTCTGCCGCCATTGTTGCTCTAGAATGACCTGGCCAACGCCGACGCCCAATCCAAGGAGGGAGAGTATGAAACTTGACAGACGGGGCGGGGAGAAGGGGTGTAGTGAATGAGAGAGGGAGAACAGAAGCAAAGAGTAATTACAATTACAGGAGTTTTGAGGGAAGCATGTAGGGAGGGTAGAGTGTGATATAATGCAGCTGACTGAATGGATAATTTCATGCTGACAGCGTTTCACCATTGTATTGATTATTTGCATGTCCATGAGAATATTAGGAAAATTACTTGGACAGAGCCTGTCTGTCAAGTTTGCTGCCTTGTTTCCTATTTCCAGTGATCAGACTCAGTGTAATCCTACCCCTGTTTTGCGGAATTTTGATAAGCCTTCCTAACAACCCAAATCCTACCTCCTTTCTCTCCTAATGCATCTCAACCAGATGATGGTCATTGAACCACAGAGGTATACAGACTCTCACCCTTCATTTGATTCCTATTTCTACTTGACCATCTTCAGCTCTTTTATCCTGATCTTTCCTTTATTTAATAGGAGTTGTAAAATCTCGCATGTCAGAATTATGTCATTAATACACGCATGCTGACTATGCTGTACACAATTCTGCATGCTGACAGAAAAAACACTGTGTTGTATTAATAGTCTCTACAGAATGTTAGTTTATTGTATTTAATTATAGATCATTTGTTTTCAAATAATTCTTTAAAATGTATTAGCGTTACATATTTATATACTTACTACTTTGTGACAGTTTCACTTCTTGATTTATTGCTCTGTTTCGCATAACCCACAGCATGTAAAAATTAGCATGTTATTACTACGCTTCTCTGAATCACATTGAACTTTTAAGTTAACTGTTTCTTAATTAAATTGCACCATGTCTATCAGAATGGGAAGGTAAGGTTTGAACCCACCTACAATTGTATACTGTCGATATTTATATATACAGCAGCTTATATATAAATGTCCATTTGTCCATCACAGATACACATAGTGCAGTTGCTTTTGTGTATTTGGAGTTTTGGCTTTTTAAAGTCTTTTATTTTACCTCATTTGAAACTGCTTCTTTTCACCATTTGTTGTGTTTTTAGCATATGGTAGAATTATACAGGGTTTTTGCATGCATTATGTATTGCATGTGCTGCCTGGGGGCATTGTCTTTTTTTGCTTGTCTCACCAGTATATTTGGTTTCTTTTCAGCATGCTGCTCATCATAATACTCTCGCTTCAGTAGAACTGTGGCTTCTTTCCTGTATCTGCTACAGAAAACTGGGGTTCTTTCTTTCTTTCTTTCTGTCTTTCTTTCTTCATTCACTCTTCTTTCTTCTCTCATTTGCTCTTCTTTGCATATCTTCCTTGTTTCCTCAAATTCGCTGTTTCAAACTAACTCTCTGTTTCTTTTCTTTCAGTCCTTCAAATACCTTCTCCCTCATTGTCTTCCCCTCCTTTCTCCTTGTCTGTCTTGATAGAGTGGTTCACCCTCTGCACATCGCGCTCACTATGGTAACGTGAATGTCTCCACCCTGTTGCTGAACAGAGGAGCTGCTGCACTCACAGCCAGGGTAGCGCCTCATTTCACTTCTTAGCAGGGAATCAAGACACCTTCACACCGCTGTCTACAAAACTCGACCTGTCTGTGTAAGGTTTTCACATCAATGCTTGCAGAACAGTGTGTTGCTATTTTCCATCATAACTTCCTTTTAATCTTAGCTCTATCAATTGCATTCCTATAGCCGAAGATTATATTTCTACCTGCATGTTTTCAACGAATACCTTCTTGAGACTGGAAAGAAAATTAGTTTCTTTTGCATAGTTCTGTTAGTGGTTATTTATTATTGCATTCAACTCAACAGAAATAAAAAAATTAATCCATACAAAATATTGATAAACAGATTCTACCCACTTTCCATGTGAGTGGAATTGGAATGAGATGAACATTATGTCTCATTGACAAACATTAAATATATTTTTGTGAAGTGTGAATTATACACTGTGGTAATCTTTCCTTTGTTTCCTTGACTGTCAGAATGGGATAATTCCTTCCATGTTGCCTCCAAGAGAGGCAACACAACATGGTGGGTTCTGCTGCTGGATCGAGGTGTCAACAGATGCTAAAAACCAGGGTGAGACTCCAGCTATCATTACAGTCATTATATTGTGTAAACTACTCTAGTGGCTGCATAATAAGAGTATTATCACTACAATTACCTCTTTTATTTAAATATCAAACTAGATTAATGTCTATAACTTTATATAATTTTAGATTCTGTGCTTGTGCTTGATATGATTGGTTTTCAGGATGGCCGACTCCCCTGCACTGTAGCCAGGGTGGACATGACCCTGCAGTAGAGCTGTTGCTGGAGAGGAGCACCCATCCTAGCCAGAACCATAGTATTGTATGGCTGAGCCAGTTTGCCCCACTGCATTCTGAATTAAATAAATATGTTTTTAAAATATTTTTAATTAAATTTTGCTCCAGGATAAAAGCTTTAAGTATTTAACCACAAAATATATTGTACTTCAGGTTTCACCTCCTTTTCTCTCCCACCTCTTCTTCATTGTAACAGTTTTTTCAACCTTTGCATCTGCAGTATCCACGATCTGACACTTCGTGCCCACACAGAACGGACTGTCCCCGCCACACATGTCTGCCGGTGGAGACCACGTGAGAGTGTGTCAAACCCTCGCCAGCACATACTGTTGATGATGTCACGTTGACTACCTCACAGCTGCATGCTGCAGCTCATCAGGCCACTACAGAGTCAACAAGTTGCTGCTAGACAAGAAGGCCAACTTGCTCGAGTACTGTACTACAGGAAATGTAACAAATTGTGCTGCTAACAAAAATACTAATAAGACAGACTCCAACAAATAGATTAATCAATATAGAAGATGAGCTGTTTGACAACATACAAAAGGAAATATACCCATTGTCTCTGGTGGACTGATGCAATTCTACAATCGTGGAAAAAGTAATGATCACATAAATTTAGTAACTCACCAATATTTAAGTAGTACATATAATATAAAAATGCTACTGAAAAGTGACAAATAAGTAATACAAATATAATTCATTTTTTCTGTCACTCTCTTACCAGAATGGTTTCACTCCTCCACATTGCTTGTAAATGAACAGGTGAAGGTGATGGACAAGTTGGTCAAATATGGCGCCTATCCAGGCCATTGAGGTGATCTTTTCGTGGAATATCTCACATAGTACCCATCAATACACTACCTCTTCTTTCCGCTTGCATTTAATGCTCATCTTCTCTGTTTCTGTGTCTGTGTCTCTTTTCTATTCTAGTCTTGTCCACCTGATCCATGTAGCTGCTTTCATAACAATTTCACTGTTCTCCTTCATGAATGGAAGTTTCCGAGTCCGTGAATATCAGGAGCAGGAATTTGACAACAAATTTGTTCAGTTTTCCAGTGCGACTGCTTGTGCCGCTATTCCACACACCATGAGTGTCATCCAGTGCAGTACGACACCGCAATGTTTTGTCTCTGCTTATCAGCTGCAGGAGACAGTCACACAGCAGCTACAATGGAAAGGAAGTGGTCCGCTGTCATGAGAAATGGAGCATTGGTGGATGCCATTAGCATACAGGCGATCATCAGGAGTTAATTCACTGCCTTCTGTTAATATATTTCATCCACTGCTGTATACATACTCATGGGTCATGTCACCTGCTTCAGCTCTTTTCAGCCCCTACCTCTCCATTCTTTTCTTTGTTACCTCCTGTTTCCCCTCACCTTCACACCTACAAAACATGTACAATTCATTCTCCAACCACAGGAGGACCAGACTCTCCATATTGTATCCTGCTTTGGGGAAATAGATATAGTCCCAACTGCTGCTGCAGCACATGGCTCCACTCCAGATGCAGCCACCAACGGGTACACTCTCATACATTTTCAGCCAGGAGGGCCAGGAGATCTGTTGTGCTGGAGGCCGGAGCCTCGTGACTAATGGCCACCAAGGTGAGCAGGAGATGGAATGATGTATACAGACAGAGACAGACATACTCATTGTCACACAAAGGATCGCACATTTTATTACATAAACATGAAAAACAAAACAGTTTGAGTAGAGGGTTTAGCCAAACTTTGTGTTTCCTTTTCCTTCAGAAAGATCACCCATTGCATGTAGCAGCAGCATGGAAGCCCCACACGCAAACTTCCTTCAGCAAAGCCTTCCTGATGATGCAGCAAGGTGAGCTGAGATACTGTCTGTAAGGGTCTGAGGTCTGATTTATGGTAATGATTTAACAGTTATAGGGACACAGTGACTGACTGGAATCTATTTGTGCCTCTCAAATAGACTAATTACAGACGAGAACAGAACTGTTCATAAACGATACATGTAACGACAGAACAAAACAAAACAAAATCATAAAAGGCATACTGTTCCATAACAAAAATATCAATCCCAATCAAATGCTCATCTTACAGAATGGCCTAACTCCGCCATACATGTG